>CM072819.1:40543669-40709472 GCA_036937905.1 Salvia rosmarinus | reverse complement strand
ATTGCGCGACCACCTCCACAAACCCAACAGCGGTCGGGTGCTCAGGAAGCCAACAACGAAGATTCTCTACACTTTCATTCGGGCAAGTCATCGAGATTTGAGTGCGTGGAAGCATCAATGAAGAGGATAGAGACTCAAGTAGGACGATTGGTTTGGGACCGTTGGAGCGGCACAACAAGGACAAAAGGGAAATTGCTGGTCGACTGAGCAAGCACGAGCGATCACAGTTCTTAGAAGTGGAAAAATAATTGACAATAAAGTGGAAATTCCACTTGAGGAACAGAATTGACTAAGGTGGCGAGGAAGTGCAAAGGAGAGCTGAGAGAAGGAAGAGAAGAGCCATCCGAGGCTTCACAAAGCCGAGACTCCATCAAACCTCAATTCCCTTTCGAGCAGTTGAGAAGTGAAAAGAAGGATCGCAGTTCTTAGAGTTCTACAAGATGCTATCTAAAGTGAATGTGAACTTGCCTCTCCTTGGCGTTATTGAAACGTCCCGGCTATGTCGAGTTCTTTAAAGAGTTAGCATCGAAGAAGAGGAAGTTTGTAGATGATGAGAAGGTGATTGTATCACGAGGTTGCGGTGCTATTTTTCGGCATCAATTGCCACCAAAGCAACGCGATCGAGCTTTGTGATAAAGATTGCTTTGGGGAATGGAAAGGAAGCTACGGGCATGCTCGACCTTGGTGCGGTATAAATTTAATGCCTTACTCTATTTTTGAGCAACTTGAATTAGGGAATTAAAACCTACTCGCATGTGTTTCTGATTAGGCGATAGATCAATTCGTTATCTAGGGGATTATCGAGGACATATTAGTTAGAGTGGGTGGATTGATCATTCTGTTGATTTTGTTGTTCTAGATGTGGGTGACATTAAAGAGAATGGTAGAAACACACAATTCTTTTAGGAAGACCTTTTATGGCTACTACCAACACTTTGATTGATGTTAAAAATGGTGTATTGAAAATGGCGGTGTTGGGAGAAAGCGTGTCCTTTTACATTAGAGATAGCACTATAGTACCATCTTACGATGCAATTGATAATTGTTCTTACATAGATGCTATTGATTGCTTGGTGGTCGAGACATGTGTATTGCGGGAAGATCGCATAGAAACTTTCCTTGCGAGGTTATGATGAGAATGAAGAAGCTCATGCGGAGAGCAAGGTTGCGGAGGAGAGGCAGGAGATAGAAGTGGAAAGATTACCTTCGCATGAGAAACCGGACCTAAAGAGTTACCGAGCATCTCAAATATGTCTACCTTGAAGAGGGTGGCGAAGCTGTCATAATCTTTGCGGGTTAAGCAAGGTAGAGGAAGAACAACTCATTGAGGTCTAAGAAAGAATAAGCGAGCTCTTGGATGGAGTATATCGATATTCGAGGATAAGCCCGGCAATGTGCATGCATCGGATAGTACTTGAAGATGGGGCTAGGCGATTCGGGAAGGACAACGGAGGTTGAATCCTAACCTTATGGAGGTAGTCGAAGGAGATTCTAAAGCTCCTTGCGAGAGGACTCATCTACCCGTCGCGAGGCAGTCGGTGGGTCGATCCGGTTCACGTGGTACCCGAAAGGTGGTATAACCGTGGTGAAGAATGATAGAGGAGGCTGGTGCCTACAAGGACTACCCTTTGGATGGAGGATGTGCATCGACTACGAGAAAGTTGAATGCCACCACTAGAAAGGACCATTTTCCTCTTCCATTTATTGATCAAATGTTAGATAAGTTAGTGGACATGAATACTATTGTTTCCTTGATGGTGCATGCGGTTATTATCGGTGCAATTGCTCAGGAGGATCAAGCCAAAACAACTTTCACTTGTCCGTTTGGCACTTTCGGCGTGGAGGAGGATGCCGTTTGGTGCATGCAATGCCCACGGAACATTTCAAGGTGCATGACTTCTATCTTTTCGAAATGATTGGTAATTTCATTGAGGTTTTATGGATGATTTTTCGGTTTTGGATTATCTTTTCATGATTGTCTTAGGAAGTTAGATGTGGTTCTTGCGTTGTATTGAATGCGATCTTACATTGAGTTGGGAAAAGAGTCATTTTATGGTGACGAGTGGGATTGTATTAGGGCATGTGATATCGAAAAGGGATTGAGTTGATAAAGCAAAATTGATGTAATTGAAAAATTGCCTCCACCAATTGATGTCGGAGGAATTAGAAGTTTCTTAGGGCACTTGAGGATTTTATAGGCGATTTATTAAGGATTTTTCTAAAATAAGTCAACCTTTGTGTGGCGCTTGCCCAGATGTTCAATTTCTATTTGATGAAAGTTGCTGCATCTTTCAATACTTTGAAGGAAAAACTTATCTCTGCACCCATTGTAGTTGCCCAGTTGGTCATTACCCTTTGAGATTATGTGTGATGCATCGAACAACTGCGGTAGGGCTGTCCTTGGTCAGCGTATTGATAAAATGTTGCGTGTGATTTACTATGCAAGTTTAACTCTTAATTACGCACAAGCAAATTACGACTACGAGAAAAGGAGCTTTTGGTGTGGTTTTGCTTTAGACAAGTTTAGGTCTTATATTCTAGGATCTAAAACAATTGTACACGGTGATCATGCGACTCTTGATACTTGATGTCAAAACCTCGGGCCAAACCTAGATTGATTAGGTGGATTTTGTTCTTTGCAAGAATTTGATGTTGAGATTAAGGACGAGAAAGGGTAGTGAGAATGCGATGGCGGATCATTTATCTCGTCTTCCTTTAACTCCCAAGCGGATGACTTGCATCAATCGGCATTAGTGATGAGTTTCCTTTGAGCATGCATTTGAGACTTACATTATTCCTTGGTATCTTGACATATGTAATTATCTTGCAAGTGGAAAATTACGTTACGATATTTCTTCTCAAGAGAAGAAAAGGTTTTTAATCGTCTTGCGAGGAATTACTATTGGGATGATCCTCGTCTTTTCGCCTTGGTAAGGATGAGGTTATCGGAGATGCATTCAAGCGGAGGAGCGACTAGAGATCTGACGTTGTGTCGTGCTTGACTGTGGAGGACATTTTGGGGTCGAAGAGCGCCTTTAAGGTTCTTCAATCCGGATTTTATTGGCGTCAATCTTTAAGGATGCACATAATTTACATTTAGCATGTGATAGGTGTCAGCGGGTGGGTGCGATAGGAGTTAGGAATGAAATGCCTTTGAATACTAATCTACTGTTGAGATTTTTGATGTATGGGGCATTGATTTTATGGGTCCGTTTCAAAATCTTGTGGATTTGAGTATATTCTTCTTCTTTGTAGATTATGTGTCCAAATGGGTGGGCGATTCCTACCGGACATGTGATGCTAATATTGTCATCAAGTTTGTGCGGGATAATATTCTTTGCGGGTTTGGATTCCTCGAGCTATAATCGGTGATGGGGAAAACACTTTTGTAATAAATCATTTGAGAAATTGATGAAGAAGAATGGAGTTTCCACAAAGTTGCAACACCGTATCATCCTCAAACTTGAGACGGGCCGAGGGCGAGCAACAAGCAAATCGAGGGATTACGGAGAAAATGGTGAAGCCGTCGAGAAAGATTGGGCAACTAAATTGAGCGAGGCTCGTGGGCATATCGAGCGACTTACAAGACCGTTTAGGGATGAGCCCTTATAAGATGGTCTATGGTAAGTCTTGTCATCTTCGGTGGAGATTGAACATAAAGCATCTTGGGCGATAAGGAATGTGAATTTGGATTTGTCTCAAGCGGAAAAAAGCGAACTTCTGGTTATGCGAGCTTGAAGAAGCTGCGTGATGAAGCTATGAGAATGCTCGAATTTATAAGGAAAAGGTGAAGAGGATTCACGATAAGAAATTAGTGAGAAAAGATCTTCAACACGGAATGAAAGTGCTTTTGTTCAATTCACGGTTAAGATTGTTTCCGGGAAGCTTGAAGTAGATGGAGTGGTCCATATGAGATAGAAGAGGTGTTTCCCTACGGACGGTGAAATTATCTGATCGTGATGAGAAGTCCTTTCAAGTTAATGGACAACGGGTGAAGTTGTACATTGAAGGAGCATCAAATGTGATGGGGCGAGTCGATAAGACTCGAAGCAATGTCGAATGAGGATTCAATGGTCGAGCTAACGACGTTAAAATTAGCGCTTCGTGGGAGGCAACCCATGTTTATTTTGTTTTCCTCGTTTTCTTTTGTTTTGTTTACGCTTGTGTTTTTGATGTTGTTTTTGTTTTGTGTGGTGCGGGTTGGAATTGAATATCTTGGAGTGTTGGATACTGAGAAGAAAAGACTAAAATTCCGTCGGAGGGTATCGGCGCGGACGAAAAGCATTTGGCGTATTGGGTATAAATTGAAGAAAAGGCTACTTGTTGTAGGACGGACGAAGCCGTATTGGGTGGAATTATTGTTATCGAGGCGGAGAAGGTACCCAACCTTGGGGACGCATCAAGCGTCAAGCCGTGGGAAAATTTTATTTTCGGGCGAGAGAGTGTTACCAGTAGCGGACGAGGGTGCAGCCGTGGCTGGGTCGATTTTCTTAAAAAAAAAAAAAAAAAAAAAAAAAATAAAAAAAAAAAAAAAAAAAATAAAAAATAAAATAAAAAAAAATAATATTAAATATTTATGTGTGGATTCAACCTAAACTCTATCTTTCTCTCTCATGACTCCATTTCTCTCGCGTAAAGCCTCGCCTCTCTTCCTTTCGGATCCGTCCGGCGTTTCGAGCAGCGGCCATCCTCCAGCTCGCCTCCGTCCGGCGTTTCCCGCCCATCGCGCCTTCCGTCCGGCTTCAGTTCGGCGTCCGGCGTCGCGCCCTCGGCGTTCGCCTCGTCCAAGCTAGCGCCGTCGCGCTCGCGCTCTTCCGCGCGCTCGCCCTCCGTCCGGCGCTTGAACTCGCGCGCGCGCGCCTTCATCGATTCCGTCGGCGCTCGAGCGCAGCTCGCGTTTCCACCCTCGGCGTTCGCGCCCCGCGTCCGGCGCTACCACTCCGCGCCGCCCTCGGCGCCCGCCGGCGATTCGCCCTCCGCCCGGCGTCCGGCGCGTCCGCCGCCGCGCCGCGCGCCCGCTCCGCTCGGCGTCCGCCTCCGCTCGGCCTCCGCCCTCGTCGGCGTTTTCCCGCTCCGCGCCCGTGCGCGGCGCTGCTCCTCCGCGCCGCTTCCTGCGCGCGCCATCCGCTCGCCTCAGCGCTCGCGCTCCTCCGTCCGGCGTTCCATCTTTCCAACGCCGCGCCCAACGCTGCGTTGCACGCCCTCCGTCCGGCGTTTCACTTGCCTTGCCCAAATACCTCCCTTACGGATATGGTTCGTACGAAGAATCCTGCAGGATCTAGCTCACGTAATCCACGAGATGATGACATTCCTATGGAGGAACCCATCGAAGATATCAGTATTATGTATTCACCGCCTTCCTATCTATAATCTGTGGAAGGTACTCTTCATCGCCGCTTTATCCATCAAGATATTACTCCTCCGCGTGTATTTAATTGGCAATTGATGATAAGTTTGGGTCTGGAAGATAAGATTAAAAAATATTTAAAGAACTTAGGCTTACTTCAGTATGCTATGATGGAATTGACTGGATATTCTCCGTTGTTGGTTGAATTCTCTTGTCTGATGAGTTTTGATGATGAATCGAGATAATATGACACGTAAATGCATTGGGGAATGAGTATGTTGTTACACCTCGTGTTATGAAGGGTGTATTTGGATTTCCGACCTCGGGTGCGTGGTGTACCTCAATCATTCAATGTGAGAGAGGCTTGGCGGGAGCTTTCGGGTTTTAATAAGCGGTCGTCGGTTGGGATGCGAGTGGATTTATCGAGGATCGACTTTGGCAATGGTGCACAAATTCATTGCCTTCAATGTCTTGACAATGAGCAGGCTAATAAAGTTAATCTGGTGAGGTCTTCCTCCTCACTTGCTTGTGGTTAAGAAAGCGAAGGTTAGACCTTCTTCATTTGGGAGCATCTGCGGTTAATTATTGTAGTAAGAAGTGTCGGCCTACCTTGTGCCAAATCCCCTTGGACTAATTTGTGCATTTGAGGATAATTAGTAATGAGGCACGCACATTCACAGGACGAATTTGATAAGGCGAAAAGGATTGACCTCGGTGAGCTTGAGGTGCCCGTTTGCTTATAATGAGGCGACCGCTTGTTCCGCATGATAGGAGGCGTGTGAGAGATACATGCATGCGCGGCTCGCGAAGCTCAGCGGAGGCTGGGACCATCCGTCCCCTTACGGTGACATGATGATTTTGATACCACTCTTGCATCGATGAAGAAGGAGATCGGCATGCCTCTGCGGGAGAGAGTGCGAGCCTATTGAGCAGCGCCGATCCATATCACCCACAGTTCCGTCTCGGCAAGGTCCGTGAGGCGGGGCTACTATTCCATGCGTGAGGAGTTTGGGCAGTTTCGAAATGAATTAGCGGTCGATGGACGAGTTTCGTCGAGACATCTCCTCTCGATTCGATCAACAAAATGAGCGTCTTGTGAGCAGAACCGACTTTGGAGAAGCGAGAACCAGTAGCTGGAACCAATACAATCGGCGAGATGGGTGAGCATAATCGCGCATGGCGCTCTCGAGGCTCGATGGAAAGCTTGGACTTCATTTCATGGCGATCCACCTCCACCGCGCCGTCGACCAATAGTGATTCTTCACTATTGGAGTGTATGTTTTACCGTTTTGTGTGTGTCGTTTTGTTTTGTTTTCTTTGTTCGTTTTGTTTTGTTCTTTGTTAGATTCTGTTTTTTGTGTTTTGTTTTGTAGGTTTGTTTGGTTTTGATGTCCATGCTCTGTTTCGTCAATTTCGGAAGTCGCCTCTACTATACTTTTATATTCATATCTGATGAGGACCTTACTGTTTTAAGTGTGGGGGATATCGTTTGGTTTGTGTCGTTTTGTTTTGTCGTTTGTCGTTTTCCGTTTTGTTGCGTCTTGTCGTTGTGTTTAAATCGTTTCTTAACTCTTTGTTTGGATTAGAGGCAATTTATTCTCTTGAAATCAATGGTGTATGAAGAATTATGCTTTAAGTTGAATTGATTGCGTTTTGATCTGAATTTCTTTGCATCTTGGTATATGGTTTTAGTTTGATAATTCTTAGGCGTCAATTTGAGCGTGGGACATAATTAGGAAGCGTGTTTAGACAAAGTGTGTGATCGGATGTCATATGCTTAGTAAATGGAACTGTCTTTTGTATGATTTTCTAGAAAAAGTGGACAAAAAAAAAAAAAAAATTGTATGAAATAAGTGGGCTTAAAATTCGAATAAGGGGCTCTACCCCTCTTGCTTGTGTTGTCTCTCGAATGGAGACTATTTGCTATGGGTATAGATATCTACGTTAGGATACTCAGTGTATAACTTGAAGTTTTCACCTAACGATCATTGTCCTATAATCGGTTTTAAGTTCCACAAATTCTTATTTGATTTTGTCATTGGGATATCTTACATGAAAAGGGAACCATATAAGTCGCATATTGATTTTTGAGATCATATTGAGTTGAAGCTTGACTATTCTATGATTAGTCACATGTTTTGATTGATGAATGAGGATCATTATATTGAGAACTATATTATTAAGATGCATTGAATGGATGTGAATATGAGATTGATTCTATTTGAAGTATTGATTCTATGTGTACCACTCTTTTCAAGAAACTAAATTTGCTCGAGGACAAGCAAAGAGTTAAGTGTGGGGAGTTGTTTTGTATGTTTTGTTGTATTTTTCTTTGTTTGTTTGTTACGATTTGGTTCTATATGCTCAAGTTTGAATATCTTTTATTGGAATCATGCTTGTTTTGTTTTGTGTAGGGAAAGTCGCGTTTTACATTTGGAGCTTAAAAGCACCCAGCGCGGACTCGGCGTGGCCGTGTTGAGTGCGTCTGCAAAGTGGAGCATCGGCGTGAAGACCAGCGTCCGCGTGTGTCGCGTCCGTGGCTGGGCGCGGAGTTGAGTTCGTCGAGAGACATTCAGCGTCCGTGGCTGCAATCGTCCGTTGGGTGTCAGTGAAGTAGTCGAGAGCGCGCGTCCGTGGAAGCGTCCGTGGGCGGCGTCAGTTGAGATTGTCGAGAATGAAGTCGCGTCCGCGCTGCATCGCGTCCGTATTTGGGCGTCAATCTGGTCCGTCGAGAGAAGGGCGCGTCCGTGCTGCATCGTCCGTGGCCTCGGTTTCCTAGCGCCAGCGTCCGTGGCGAGTCTGCGTCCGTATTTGGGTGCTCATAATTTGGCCTCGTTTGAAGACCTCGCGTCCGTATTTGGGTCTCCGTCCCGTGGGCGTGAATTTCAGCGAATATATATAAGTGTAAGCGTGAAACCTAGACACATTCTTAACATTCGGTTTTATTTCTTGGTTTTGAATTCTCCTTAGCGATTGTTCATCTCTATTTTCCAAGTTATTTCTTTTGCATTTGGGATTGATTCAAGACATTTGATTGGAGAAATCCATCAACGACATTCGATTGTAAGGATTATTATTCGATTTTACTTCATTGAATTATTGGATTATGATTTCTATCGATTATAATTGTTTGATCCGTGAAATGAGCATGAACTAATTCTTTTCTAGGGTTGGGTGATTCAAATTGTTTAATTGATTATTTGTTTGGATTGAGTGCATCAATTGAATCCTAGGGTTTATGATTAAGTGATTGATCACCATTTAATTGTTTATGTTTCGTGTATTATCGAGAGATAGATCGTTGCATCATAGGAATAGATTGGATTAGAGGTTCTGGAAGCGGGACTCTAATAGTTTATGTATTTGTGAAATTTGATAACCTAGGTTTAATTCACGGAGCGAAAGTCAGTGTTTGGATTGAGGTTTGAATATTGCATGAATAGGTAAATTTCTTGATCAAGCAATAAATCGATTAATCAAGGCGAAGAACCTAATGCCTAGTTTATCTCACATTCTTGAAGAATTCTGTTGCGATTGAGCGCTTGAGCGCTATTCGTTGAATCGTTTGCATGTTTAATTTTCATGTTAATCTTAGTTAATCATCACCCCAAATCAAGTTTAGGATTTAGATTTATTGCTTTTATCGTAACACATCATAAGCCTGTTAAGTCTTCCTCGAGAGATTCGACTTGGGTCGACCTTACCCGCTATAGGGACCTCGTGCTATTGCGGCGACTAAGTAGAACAATTTGGTAAAACTACTAGCTTGGACAAGCCCAAGATTGAAGGATCTCGAACAGCATTGAAGCCAGCCATACTGATAAGAGTATCAATAACAATGCAAACTGATGGATGCTCAACTGACGGATCGCGAGCTGAAGACTGAAGCCTGACCAATTGATGTCTGGAGACTGAAGTAAGGCGATGCTGATGAACAAAACTATTGGAGTGAAGTCGAAGACTGAAGACCGACGTCAAAAGACTAAAGACTGAAGATCGGAGACTGAAGACTCAGTGCTGAAGTGATATTTAAGTCTGGATATGACTAACTGTCATACCAAGCAGCTGACTGTCTTTGGTGTAACTCAAAGCTGACTAACAGAAGTTAAAGCTGGCGGCTGAAAGTTAAAGCTACTAATCAATAGCCAAAGTTGATGATGAGTAGTCAAAGCTGGTGAATCGAAGTCAAAGCTGGCTGATGAAAATTAAAGCTAACTATTTCTACGTAAAGCTAAAAGCATCTAACTGACTCATGCTCCCAAACTGATAAAAGACGGAAGTCCAGTCTGCTGATAAAAGACAAAGCAATCTCGACTGACCCAACCTGAAGTCAACGTACTGATAAAACACAGAGTCAACTCAACTGAAAAAACATGAAAGATATTAAGCCTTTAGTGTTTGACTTGTCACGTGTCGAAACGATTCTACAGAAGATCCTGACATGTCAGGAGACCTTTTTATAGTTGTAGAGCTACAATGTACGATGATGCAGATCCTGACAGTGACATACGACGATTCTCAAGGGTAAGAATTTAAATCTCAAATAGAAGGATGTGATTAGTGCTTCCTCTATCAGCACTATTCATCATCTTCTCTATAAATACACGCATAATCAAACCTTTGTACGTTATCGAAACGTTGCGTATTCAAAGTATTCAAAGCCCAATACTTAAGTCTATCAAACAATAATTTCGAAGAAGAAAGTTCTCAAAGCTATAAACAGACCTTCAGAGCTCACATATAATTATCAGCTCACGGTTTGATTACAATTCCTTAAATCTAGGATATCCATCTTGTTTATCTTAAGTCTAGACATACTGAGTTTGATACATGTGTCAACTAAGGATCTCAATTGGAAACCCCTCTACAAAACCCATAAAAGTTTGTGTAGAAGTTTGGACAAGTAAGCAACGAAGTGTCAGTTGCTGAAAGCTTGATTATCTAGCACCCGTAAGCTAGAGTTTAGGTCGACTACACCCGTAAGCAGTCAAATGTTTCTTAGTACCTGGAAGCGTAGGAAGAACGTCAAGTGAGGTGAGATACTGTAAGGTTAACTCAGTATCTAGGTTTTGTCTTGTACTCATAAACAAGACTCAATCTGAAGTTAGTGGATTGACTAAGCAATCAGTTCGTGGACATAGGAGTTGATCTATTCGAACCACGTAAAACTCATCGTGTTATTTACTTTCAGTATCGCTATTTAAATTACCTGTTATTGAACTGTCATCACCAACACACAGGAGCACAACATTGTTTTGAAACCCTCTATCAATATCAGTTTGATACTTAAGAGATATAATTGAAGAACCGACTAAGCTTTAATTGACTAAGTCGTAACAATTTCAAGTTTTAAGTAAGACAAATACAATAACCACCACATTCCGCACGTACATCAGTTATCAATCAAACTAACCAGCTACCTCAACTGTCAGTAGGTTTGCTATCAGAAATATCACTCATTACAATACATTCCCAATCTGAACTGACCAGCAGTATTATCAATAATACTAGACTGCCAGTTACCCGACTAGTTGCTGTCTGCAACCAGTCAGTCTTGTCTATAGAAAGAGTTTTAAATTTATCTAACTGATGTATCCCCATATACCAGTACGTACCCAACGTGATACATCAATTGGGTCTAAATAAATATTGATTGGGCCTGCTTCTTTGGACATGTCTATCGTTAGTTATGCACCAGCTGACCTACAACATCTTATTTATAAATTCATATAAGAGTTCAGAAAAATCTTATTGACTCTCTCTGTCTTATCTAATTGGCCCGTATTCGTTTTAGGGGTGTTTCATTCAACTTGATTCATTTTTTTTTAAACTCTTACTTTACACACAAAACACAAGTGGACCATACTACTTTATATGATAAACACTAGTACTTAAATAATCGTATAAAAAAAATGAACCAAGTTCGACGGGACGGAAGAAGTACTATTTTAGATTAATAAAAATAATGAAAATCAAATATCCATAATTCCTTGTACTGTACAGTATTAGATTCTAGTAAACATTATGGTCAATGAGTATATGAACTATTACATTCTTAAATTTTAGAATGAGCAAAACTAAAAGATATTTTTAATTTACTCTTAAAATTTAATTGTGCCCTCACGAAGCAATTGTTATAACACAACTAGTATGCCAGAAGTAAATTGAGTTATATTTTTTAAAATATGTTATTACATATCAATGGATATAGTCTAATAGTAAAGTTTTTATTAATTTTAAAAGTAATCAATTTGATATGGATTTAATATATATAATATTGTTTGTATTATTATAATAGAATAATCCATTATAGTTTGTAGGTTTTTAATTTGTGCATATATTTTTTAAAGTTATTTTCATAAGATTTATATTTGTGCAAATAATTTATAGATTCATTATTCCTAAATTTTATTTTTAGAAAAAAAGATAATTATGACAAATACAAAATAAATAAATTAGATTGAATTTAAAATTGCAATACGAAAAAATCAATGCGAATTTTGTAAATAAATAAATTTTAAAGTAACTTCATTATAAGTAAACTCATTGTACAAGAAATGTTATTATTATCATTTCATATTAAGATCTTCAAACTACTACCATTAATTACTCTAGAAATAACAATTCAAAGTCGACCATGAGAGAAAACTGACTTCTTGAGAAAAAGGTTCACGTGAGATAGAGAATTAGAGATTGTCACTGATTTGTGTTGATACTACAAGAAAACAAGCAATTTACAACGGATAGAGAATCGTCGTTAATTTCTCTATAATTAACAGCAAATGTAGTAAAAAAATTTGTGGGATCCAAATATTCCGTCGTTAAAATAGAGTTGTTTGAGATTATTTTATAATTTTAAATATTTTTTTGTTAGTCCGTCATTAAATAATTAATTCATATTGAATTAAGTGTTAATGGCGAAATCCACTCACAAATATAATATACATACTCAATTTATCCATCAATATAAATTTGCTATCAAACTTATCCATTTATATTTGAAGAGATCAAATTACCCTTCAACTATCATTGATTTTTGAATGCAAATGTTTAAGGTCATTTCCAATTGCTGTTGATATTCTTTCTCAAAGTACCTTAAATCTAAATTCAAAATGAGTTTTGATGAAATTTCTCTCTCCTTCAAACTCAAATATGGGTTTACACTGTAGTTTGACGCACATCACTTTTTATGTTGATGATATTGCAGAATTGCCCCTCAACTACTCTGAATATTGATATGTGTTTGGTATATCAGAAAAAAGAAAAAGAGTGGAGAACATTGGCTGTAGAAACGAAACTGAAGAAGAAGGAGATGACCATTAATAATAATTAGGGCATTATTATATTAATTGGTTTGGGCTTTGTTAAAAGTGGGTTCCATGGGCTTTTGCATATTAGTTGGTTGTTCACTTTAAATTGGATTATAAAAGTCGTTTAGCTTGTTTTTTATATTTGTTATTGTCTTGTTCATTTTTCCTTGTAGAAAAAAAATATTAAACTTTAATTATTTAATTTATAATTGTAAAATATTTATATAGCAATTATTAATTCATAGATAATAAATAATAATATTAGATATTGATTTATTACAATCATTAAATCAATTTATGTAATTTTCTCTTATGTGAATAGGTACTTTTGTTATCTTTATTTATTTATAACCAATTTATTTAATACTAGCTCATTTCGTATTAAATTATTGATTGAAAAGTTATAATGAATTTAATGTGTAATATTATAAAATATAAATGTTTATTTTGCAAAAGTATAAAAGTGTTAGTTTTATATATATATATATATATATATATATATACTTTATATAAATTATTTTGTTGGGTAACAATTTTAGAATGTTTTCGTTATGCATAACTTTAAGATGATTTATTCATCAATTTTATAAAACTTGCATAGTTATCAAGTTGGGTAACAATTTTAGAATGTTCACCTGATCCAACCCCTATATATATATATATATATATATATATATATATATATATATAGAGAGAGAGAGAGAGAGAGAATATTATTTTGAATTAGAATTTGAGTTTACGTATTAGAGATGAATTACTATTTGATGTGACAACTACTGCAAAATGAAGTTAAGTTTAGTGTTGAGTATTAGAGATGGTCTAAGAGATAACAATGTCAGCGTAAGTTCAAGAAAGTCAGTAATGGGTAGTGACATTGATTGGAAATCTTGACTACTTTTAACATATTTTAAATTTTAAAATAATTAGTATTACACTGAAGACATATCTCATTGAATTAAAAATATTTAATTCATTGAAGTTAAAATAGTAATTTTATGGAAAAAAATATAATTGGATATTTGGAGAAATAAAATCATTATCTTGTGATTTACTCCTTCCGTCTCAGAAATGTTGGCTTGTTTTTCTTTTTGGACTGTCTCATTATTATTGTCTCATTTTAAAAAATGAATCATTTTACACATAAAAGTACATTGAATTCTGTGAGTCATACTACTTTATTTACAAATTACAATTCTTCTTAATCTACTGTCCAAAAGTTTTGAGATAACATCTTTGGGACCGGGGGGTATTAGAGAGTAGCTGCTGGTGGGGTGGCTTAGCCTCCCTTAGCCTCAGTAGCCGCCGTGGACTATTATTTACCACATTATTTAATTAAATAATATGGTAAATATGTAAAAGTATCATGTCAAAGACAACTCATCCGATTTTTGCTATTGGGTTACCATGTTAGTTTTAATTTGAGCAAAAATTTAATCATGATAAATTACAACAATCTTTAAATACATATATTTTTAGACTCCTTTTAAAGTTGGTGTGCAAAACTTGGTTTATAATGAATTACTATATTTCATATATATAATATATTTTACAACTCTTTGCTCTTAAACTAAATGTATAATAGGTATATAATAGGCAAATCAAACATTATAAAATAATACTGTTTTTGAATAAGGTATAGCTATATAGCTTCTAAACAATGAGGTTCATCATGTTTGAGAATGTCACACTGAACTCATATTTCGTTTCCATGTTGCACGCTACATGTACAATTTAACATCATTAGAAGCGACATATATGTTGTTGAAACGAAACATGAGATTAAAATACATTCCGGTTTTTTTTAAGGTTGAGCCTTCCATGAAGAAGAAATATCCTCAACCGCTTCCCCAACTGTCAAATACAGCCCTTCGAACCCGAATGAGTCCAAGATATTGGAATGGTGCAGTTTCTCCATCACACTTCCCACCGGGTTCACCAGCACCAGCTGCATCAAAGTAATGGGATCACTAACAACGTCAAAAAATAACAATGGTACTTAATGGGATCACTTGTTACAACTGTCACATGTATTGGATGATATAAACATCCACATGATTTGTATTGCTCATATCGAAACACCAGATGTCGGATGGATCAAATTCTTACTTTGAGTGATCGTTGATTGAGCATCCTCCGGAGCTCAGTGATCAGATCAATCCCGCTCGTGTCTATTCCAGTCACGGCTGGTCAAGAAACGAACAAGAGGGGAAATTGAAAAAGAAAAAAAAAAGTTCGTGATTTTTCAGCAAATAAGCCCGAAATATAGCATATCGAAACAGAGATATTGACCATGCTATTGCCACTTACCGGTCATATCAAGAACCACACATTTCATGCTGCTGCTATTGTGTGATGCCAGCCATTCTTCCTCTTCACGAATCCATCTCAAAATCCTGCAGTTTTGGAACAGAAGATCTCATCTATAGCGCCCCCATCCTTCGAATTTAAGGCCATCTAGGGCAAGTCTGAGTCCTAGCACGCATCACTACAAGAAAAACGCACATAGACTAAGGGGTTATAGACTGACCGTTCTTGCAAGTAAGTGGAATTCGCAAAGTAGATAGGCGCCTCGACAGCAAGGATGAAGAACGACGGGATCCTCACAGCCTCTCTGTATCTGTTGAGGCTCTGATACACTTGAGTTCCTGGAATGTTGCCTAAAGGCACTGTATTAGGCCTAGTGACATGCAGCAGAATCTTGAACACTGATATCCCAACCTAAAATTCGTGTCAAGCGTGAATGAAATACGCAGCTTTCTTTCCACTAGAGTGTGTAGTTTGGTCGAGAAGATCAGAAACAAGAACTTACTGCTATAGCAAGGCCTAGAGGCACTGAGATGAACAGAACTCCAAGAAATGAGCACAATGCAGCCAAGAAATCAAGTTTGTCTACTCTCCAAAGCTCGTAGGCGCCTTTGTAGTCAATTAGGCCAACCACAGCGGTTATGATGATTGCTGCAAGGATCAGGTTTGGGGTGTAACGAAACAGTGGCATCAGAAACAGCAGAGTTACCAGCACGGCTGCAGCCATCACTATGTTTGACACCACAGTCTGTGCTCCTGCGTTGTAGTTCACTGCTGAACGCGAAAATGATCCTGAAAACAGCAAATCTCCCAACTTATGTTGTTTGTGTTGTGTTCGAGTCAGAAAAACTGCAAAGAAAAAATGCTACCTGTGGTGACATAACATGAAGAGCAAGAACCAGACATGTTCATTAGGCCAATGGCCATCATTTCTTTGTTTCCATCGACTTGGTAGTTTTTTAGCGTTGCAAATGTCCTCCCGACTGCAATCCCTTCCTACAAACGAAGCACAATTCACTAGTATCACCTTGTTACATGTTTTAAGGCACGACATTGGCAGGAAAGTAGAGAACTTACAGTTAGAGAAAGTATGCCTGTGATAAGACCAGTTTTGATTGCTAGGCCGATATAACGCCCACTGAAGAACAGCATGTTGGCTGACGGAGGATTTACGCCCTTAGGCAGATTCCCTATCTGTGGATACCGATATTTTTTTCCACATAAGATGGTGTAAACATCGCACACTCATCATGTATCTGATATTTATAAGACAAGATTATGACTCATTTTCTTACAGTTTGGATGCCATGAAGCTTTGATCTGAGGCAGGCTACTAGAGCAGTAGACAGAATAACTGATGTTAATGGTGTAGCTGCTGAAATCCAAAATAGTTTTGGATTTCCCATGCTCTGCATGAGTCGTTAACATCATAAATGAAAGAGATAGAACTCATAAAGTAACACCTTTCGAAGATAATGACTTACAATTTGCCTTGTGAGAAGTAATAAAATCAGAAAACACACTCCCATGACTATTGTCTGCCATGACCACTGCAGAGGTGAAGTAACTCTAGAGTCAGGCATTTGCTAAATTGATGCATAACGTGAAAGATAAACAGACAGCGTATAACAATTTAACAGGGTTTATATTGTTCTGGCCAAGCACATTGGCTGTATTAATGTCTTTTTTGGTTAAATATCTCAGAGGAAAACTAGTAGTCACACAAGTGAGAAATAGCTTACTTTTGAAGATGGTATAAAGCATCCAAGAAACGTGACATTATAAGCATTACAACATGAAAAACATAGTTTCAAAAATCAAATTGTGACGTTCTTGAAAGAAGTTAAAGGATTCTACCTCATCTTTCTGATGAAAGACAGAAGACAACACCGGGATCAGCTGCATCTTGCTCGTGAAATGAACTATCCCAAGTAGCCCTTTTAGCTGCTGTAATGCAACGATGACTGCAGCACCAGCCATGAATCCAACTAGAGTTGCCTTCGACAGAAAATCAATGACAAATCCTAATCTGCAGCCACACAGTTGATCAACTTTTAAACATAGAATTCTAAAAAAAGATTTAAGACAGAAACAGACTCTTGAGTATTGATCAATGCACAAATCATCACTCTTGCAAGAAAACCTCTCAAACAATTGAAATAAATGGAAATTGCAGCTGCAGCGTTTTTAACCTTCAAAACCATACAGTTGATCAACTGTTAAACACAAAATTTTCGAAAAAATGAGACAGAAACACACCCTTGAGTCTTGATCAATGCAAAATATCATCATTCTAGCAAAAACAAATCTCAAATTATTGAAACTAATGCGAAAAATCTTGTAGCTGCTGGAGATTTCAGCCTTAGTTACCACTGTTGATCAACTGTCAAGCACAAAATTTTCCAAAAATTGAGACAGAAACACACTCTTGACTCTTGATCAACACACAAATAGTCATTTTGCAAAACTCTCAAATTAACGAAACTAAAGCAAGAACTATTGCAGCTGACGTGGATTTTAACCTGAGAAAGCCTAAAGAAGCCTGAAACAACCCGGCGAAGAATGTAGCTGTGAAAGCTAGTTGAAGGTAAAGAGCCGGCTGCTCTTCTTCTGAAATAGCTTCACGGAGCATTGTTCCCATTACAAGAGACGCGATCGAGACAGGGCCCACAGCAAGATGTCTAGAACTCCCAAGAACAGAATATATCAATGGTGGTACAAAACTCGAATCTGCATGCATCAACATATCATGGATCAGATGTTTTCAACACGAAAACAGTCTTAAAAAAAACACGATATGAAATAGAGAATCCTCGATTATGATACTCACATAGCCCTATTATTGGTGGCAGATTCGCCAACTTTGCATAACTTATCCCCTGCATCATCACATAGATATGCAACAAATCATTTTTCAGCTTCAATTAAGATTCATATCGTAATCTAATCTACTAAAAGTGAAATACTAACTCAATTTAGTACAGTTTTTTTTCTAAAATTACTCATAACTTCGAAATCAAACCAAAACAATTGCCGAAGTCTAACGCTACCTGCGGAATCGCGAGGCTGGCAATCGTGAGGCCGGCAATAACGTCGGATTTGAGCAGCTTGAAACTATAATGTGGCGCCCACTGAAAAATGGGGAAGAAAAACTGAAGGCCTAAAACGAACTTTCTAGACAACGTTTGATCCTTAAACCTATGGAGTGGGTCGTCGGGGAAGAAAATCTCCGAGAGGCGGTGCCGGAGTTTCTTGACGGTGGTCGTAGGCGGCGGCAGGCGCACTTCGAGCACTCCTGGTTCCGACATTGGCGTCGCGTACGGTGCTGATGGTGGTGACGGATTTTCGGCCACGCTTAAATTTATTGCCATTTTTTTCTATTTTTCTATTTTTTCCTTGTTTTTTTCTTTTTCTTGTTTTGCATGAAACATGTATGTGTTTTACATGTATGAATCGTCTGTATATTACAGCCCTGAAATTTGAGGAAGATGGTTTTCAGGGATTGAGAGAAGGATTTTTGGATTTTTTTGCAGTTATGAGGCAGTTTTGAGAAGACAACCGGCGGCTTTTTATAGTAGATTTACGTAGACTCCTGTTTTTCTTCATGAATTAAGGAAAAAGAGTATTTTGAAATAAATATAGAGTCATTTAAGATTACAAGAGTGTAAATAATTTATACCAGATTCTGTATTTATGTCATGAAATGAAAATAGAATTATGATGGTATAGATAAAATAATGTTACGTATTGCAACCTGCCATAGTGCGATATGGGGTTTCTTTTTTTTTACCTTCCTATTTTATTTCATTCTCATAGTCATATATTTCATCCGTCTACCAAATACGTTCGTTTAATTCTATTTTGATCAGTCCATAAAAAATATTCACTTTGCTTTTGAGGAAATATTAACTTCATATTTTTATCTTAAACCTACCACATATTTACAAAAACCACTCATGATTACATTTTTACATCCACTATCCATTAATATATTCATTTATTGTTCATATGACCCATATTTTAATCTCACTATCCATTAATCTATTCATTTATTATTTCTATTCACTTTACACTCATTATAATTTATTAAAATTCATGTCATAAAATCAATGAACAAATATGGTGATGAATGAAGTATATATTTTGATTATATTCGTTATGATATTCAAGCTGCTATATGGGGTTTCTTAAATTCCTATAATAACTCATTATGTTTATCTTTATTTTGTTAATATATATTTTGGACTGACATAATTAGGTATGTTATCCGTAACGACGACACAAGAACCTCCACTAGCATTAATTACCTTAATTTTTCACAGGTTCACAATGGTCATAGTAGACTTCAACAATTTAGGTCGACATATTTTAGCAAAGTGATGATATATGTGAATTATTCTTTGCATAGCTTATTGTGTCTTCTATTATTATTTGATCACACCTTTATCCAGATATATTGCTATATAGTATATGATATAATTTGTATTAGTGTCATATATACCACACGTGCATGTAAGATTAGCATGACTTCAAATGGAAAATCATATGTTTTTTTTGTCAATTAATACACAAATTTTAAAGGCCGTTTCACGGTGGACTCGAAGTCGAGACTTTTGAATTCAAACATTAACCATTTTATCACTGGACCAAAACACGCACACACAAATCATATATGCTTTGATAGGCCGAGAGTTATAGGTAGAATATTACTAACCAAAACAACTTCATGTTCAAGTCCAGAGTCATTATATATCTTAAATTTTATTTGAGTTGGATCAATTTAATGAAAAAGAAAATTGAATGATAACTCCTTATATGGGAATATTTATTACGTGCTACCTAACTATGTCTTATATAAATATATCACTTTGCTTACATGTTGCTAGTGCCCAGTAATATCACTATATTTCTGGATAATTGGTTTTAATGAAAATCACTAGTCTTAGTCATTGATAATGGAAGACTAGATCTGTCAAATCTTTGAGGGCCAAAAGCATCTTTCTGGATATATTTGCAAATCTGGGGAAAATTTGGAAAAGCTAATCCAGTTCAGATAAAATTAAAGCTAAACATTTTCAAGGAAAATTTATATTGCCAGGCACTTTTGAATAAGGTTAAGCATGTCTCGCTATCAAATTAAACTGAGCCAAATTACAAATCGAATTAACAAAATTTGTCTTATAAGAATTCAAAATCAAATCATATAGTTCAAAAATCGAATTTAATCGAACGTAAATTTTTTGTTTGATTTCTATATAAAATCGAATAACCGAAATATTGTTGGATTTGTATACTGAAAGCAAAATGGTTGAGCTTGTATACAATGTTTCCTATTATCACTAGGGATGTCAATATGGGTCGAAGCCCACGGACTGGCCCGAATAGCCCGATAAAATTAGAGGGTTAGGGTCGAGTTTTCATAACCCGAATATAAAATCGGGTTATTCAATTTGAACCGGTTCGGGTTATTCGGTGGGTCGGTCGTGGTCGGTCATGGGCCGATTTTTTTTTTTTTTGCTTCATATTTAAATTTGCTTTTTATGTTATTTGTTTTTTTATTCATTTTTTATATGTCTTTTTTTTATTTATAATATCTATTGATGTGTTAAAAGTTACAAAGATATATTTTTTAGCTATTAGATTGTACAAGTTTAGTTATTATGGAATATAGTTGTAATTATATTTAATTTTTATTTTATCCTCTTTTTAATTATATATCTTAAGAAAGTATATTTAATCTCATTCAAATATATATATTCCATTCATCTACTTACTAATTAATTATTATTATTATATTTATCTCATAGTAAATTATATGTGAAACATAAGTATTTGGTATTATGAGATAATAAGGTAGACTAGATAATATATAAATTGAATATACTATTCACTATCATTCGATTATATTTATTTATTTTAAATCTACTTATGAGTTACAAATTATAATTGTTTTATCTCATAGTTAATTAATTATATAAGTTAGATGAACTTTACATTATAATTATGAATTATTATTATATTTATCTCATAATCAATAGTTATGTAAGTTATTTGTAATTAATTTTTAGAATTATAATTGTAGAGATATAAATATAATTTTATTATATTGAAGTGTGTAATTATATTTTATATTCTACATATTGTATATTATATAATCGATACAATAATATTTATTTACTATAGTAGACTATGAAAATCTTAGATGATATATGAATATAGTAATACAAAAGACATTGTTATTATTATATATATATATATATATATATATAGAACTTTACTATATTGAAGTGTATAACTATATTTTATATTCTACATATTGTATACTATATAATCTATACAATCATACTTATTTACTATGCTAGTCTATGAAATATTAGATGGTATAAGAATATAAAATACAAAAGACATTGTTATTATCTTAACTTTTGTAGCTATTATAGATTGTTTATTTAGTTATTTATAGTGAATTAATTTATTAATTTTTTAAGTTATAAATTTTAATTGGTATTATTGTGAATTAACTTATATATATATATATATATATATATATATATATATATATATATTAAATAGTGAATTAGCTATTATGGAATATGAATATTCAGATATATTAAAAAATAATTTAGTTGTGAGCATTATTTTCTATTTTTGATATTGTAATATATTTTAAATAGTATTATATTGAATTAACTTATTAAAATTTTTCTAGATATAAGTTTTAATTCGCTATAATTGTATTATATTATTAGAGATCATTTAATTAGTTACATGGAATGCGGACATTAAAGCATATTAGAAAAAGAATTTAATTATGAGCACTATTTTTAATTTTTATTGTTTGTTATTCAAAGTTAGTATAATAAGATTAAAAAAAGAACTTGTGGAATGTATTATATTTATTTTTCAATTATTTGTTTTTACTCCAACGCTTAATATAAAATATTTGATATATATATATATATATATATATATATATATATATATATATGGGAGGTTAACGTAAAACCATTTTTATTATATTTATACATGAAAGTTAATGAATAAAAAATAGAATTTTCGCCTTGGGATTGAACGGTGAAAATTCAATTTTGGATTCATTAACTTCGCAGTATTCATTAACTTTCATAGATATTCATTTTTTTCGTAGTTCTTAGTTCTCACGTTAAAATTGGTTCTTATTTGAACCAAACTCTCTCTCTCTATATATATATATATATATATATATATATATATATATATATATATATATATATTATTTTATTTTATTTTTTAACCTTTCTGGCCCGATTAACCCGATGGGTTAGCCCGAAACCCGAGAGTTTAGGGTTAGGGTTGAATTTTTCTAACCCGAAAAAAATATCAACCCGAATAGCCCGACATCCCGAGTGGATTAGCCCGAACCCGAGCGGGCTGGCCCGATTGATATCCCTAATTATCACTATTCCAATCTCCTATATGAATTATTTACTTGATTGCATATGTTGTCTCATTATCTCATACAAAAAGTTAGATCATATAGTATGTAGAAGATCACAGAAGTATATATGATTGGTTAAGCTAGTTGAGATATAAAAAAGATAACAATTTAGATAACTTGAGGACAAGTTATCGGTATAAGCTGCAATATAAATAAGAAGTAATTAGAGTTGGTTGTTTGTCTATGCTGGTACGTCTTGACGTACAGATGGATTACAGTGAGATGAGTTCTTCTATCTGACCATTGTGAAGAATCTAGATCTCGGTGACTTTGTGTTGATCTAAACCTCGATAAAGTTTCAGGTGAGTATGAGTTACTGACCATCATTTTGACTTATTATGGGTGAGGGTTATATGAGATAACATAAGATTCTCTGCATCTTGGGTGGTGTAGTGCTTGTATTTCATACTAGTTATCTGTATCGAGTCAGCATATCCGTTTAGGATGATGATGTCCCCTTAAGGAACTCAAAAGATTTATTGTACTAAAGCCTACAGGTTGAGTTAACTCAAGTGCAATAATAAGGTTGAGTGGTATTACTTAAGGAATTAAAGAGATTACTTATTTTAAACGGTCAGAGTGCTATAAATAATTAATAGATATGCGATATCTTAAATATGAGAATTCGCAAGTCTAAGTACAAGCGCGACTCAACTTCAGTAATAAAATGGTAAGTCAATATTTATTCTCTAGTGGAATGAATAAATGTTTATGAATTAATTTATGTTTTGGACTGAACATAAGATAATTAATTCATTTTAGGTCCATCTTTGTTCCTTTTATTTGATCCCTGGGTTGGCCTATCAAATTCTATTGCTACTGAATTTTTGTCCACTCCCTAGATCCCATTGGAATTCTTTTATGATTAATGTATTATTTATTTAATACATCTCTTATATCTAGATAGATATTATCTGATATTATTAGATATCAAGAGATAATTATTCTAAATAGAAATTATCTTTAGGGAAAAAGATAATTATTGTATTTATTAGATGTGTCAAAATCCCATCTCTTTAGTATTTTAGGGAGACACTATAAATACAAGGTATGAGAAAATCAAATCATCCCAAACATTATAGTGATTTTCGAAAATCACCAATATCACGTAGGGGGCGAAAATTTACAGTGTTCTCCATAAATTACTCTCATTTAGTATTGGAGATCAAACATCCAGGAAATAGTCCAAAAGATCAAAACTAGGGTCTTCCATTGATCTATTGTGCCAAAAAATTGCAAGTAAATACGAGAAAACATTGTGTGTTGCAATTAATTATGTAGGAGCATGTTAGGAATATAATCAATGTATGATGAATTAAACATCCAAAATAAATCTTTAGAAGCACGAGTAAATTCATATTTCCCATAAAATATATTATAAAATTTAGTTCATAAATAAACATTTATGTCAAACAAATAATATTAATAATGGACGAGTTCTACATTATAAAACATATAAATTATAAAACATAAATGTTAGAAAATATAAATAAATATTACAAATCACTAAATTATAAAAATATATAATTAAATATTATATAATAGAATGATGTATACACTTTATACTTTGGTTTGGTTTTTGATTAATTGATATTTTTATCTCTAAAATCAAAATCGGATCGAAAGTAACAAATTCGAACATAAAAATAATAAAATCCAAATTATATTTTGATTCATTCAACTCGATTTTTGGGATACTATCAAATATTGTCACCCCTACCTAGGGATGTCAATGGATGGATTTTACCCGGACCAAAACCAATAAATAAGTAACGGTTCTGGTTCTGGAACCGACCCATTAGACATTGGATTCGGACCAGACCTGGACCATCAACTATGGTCTTAAGGGGTCCGGATATTAGTGGATCTGGAACCAGAACCAGACAAGAACTAGAACCGAAACCGTTGCTTTATAATTTAATGTGTTATGAGTGATTTTGAATCGATATGGATAAAATTAACTCATTAACAAGACTATTTAAACTTAAACTTGTCAATAGACGGATTTTACTAGGACCAGAATCAATACTTATTTATTGGTTCTGGAACTGAACTAGATCCGGATCGGATCGGACCATCAAACTATGGATCTAAACGGTCGGGGTCTAAAGCGGGTCTGGAACCGAAACCAGAACCGTTGCTTTAAAATTTAATGGGTTTTGAACGATTCTGATTCGGTCCGGATAAAACCCACCCATTGACATCCCTACCCCTACCTATAGATTTGTGAATATCCGCAGTCCACACTTGAAGTTGGAAAATAAAAATGAAGCCAACCTTATTAAATTTACTTTACCTATAATACAGGGAAGGCAAGCGCACCAAACCTAACTCCACAATAAACTAATTAAATATCAAATATGACTTATTTATTGTAAGATAAATAGGTAATGTGAATTCATCAAAATAAACCGTAAATATTTTTGAATTAACTTTTACGAATATAATAACGAGTTTGCTAAATGAACTAATAATGAGTTGAATATTGACATCTCAAGTATGACTAATTCGACTAATTTGCAGTCCAACCACTAGTTATGCAGTCAAGATTTACATCGGGTTTCTAATTTATTTCTTTTTGTCCACTATGGACAGTCCAATGGTTAAGACGGGTTCCTGTGGTCGAGATATCACATGTTCGAACCCCACCAAACGACTCTATGAGTTTGAACCTGTTACACCTGGTTTTCCAAGTGTGGTTTACCTGTCCTGTATGGTTTGTAGGCTATTGCATATGAACGTGGGGTTTACCCAGTGCACACCTTAAGGTAGCGACTGCGGGTTCCCCATGATATATAAAAAAAGATTTACATCGGATTTAGCTTAATTGATTAAAAACTAATAGATTTGGAACAAGATTTTCATCGTTGATGTAACATGTAGTGTTGTAAGTAAAACATAATATCGTAGAGTTGGAAAGTATTTTTCCACCCAAATCATATTATTTTTTATAATGCATTTTTATAATATGGCCCATATGCATTAATTATATTGCAACAAACTTCTCAAGATAAAAAATAAAAGAATCTGCATTTATGACTTATAGTGCATTATGAGACATTACTCTAGCAGTCTGAATCACTAATTTTAAACCTTAATTGGATACCCTTTTTCTGATGTACAGTAAATGCATCATTTATTAGTCATCTGCATTGGAACCATTAATCGGAGTTGACTTTTCAAACAGGAAACTAAAAATTGATTATTTTCAATACGTAATCCTAATCCAACCAATTTTAACATAAATTAAAAACTACATGATGAAAGAGTTAGGGAGAAACGATTGAGAGAATGTTATATTCTGAAGATTCGATTTCAACGGATAACTAGACTCAACTTATTTCAATCAAGCAAGCACAATAAAGATTCAACTTTTTCTAGGACATCACACAATTAGTTGTCATAGCATCTAAACCGTTGATTAACATACAAGAATTAATGTGTCCAACTAATTACTCACGTGCAACTTCGAAAAGATTGATTTGATTTTAAATCCTCACACTAATCTCATGTCTTATCGGCTTTATTGACTAGCATATCCTATATTCCATGTTCATGTACTAATCATCTCCTTTCGGTCTCAAACCAACACACAATTGGTAGCTAAACAACTACTCTAATTATCCATCTAATCTCTAACTCTAATTTCAAATACACATGAAAGAAACGAGGTTGTGTTTGATTAATCAAATAAAATTCAAATCTAACTATCCATCTACTCTCTAGCACCAAAATTACAAAAAACTAAATATTTGTGGTAACAAATAATCCAAAGTCTAAGATAAGTATGATCGAAAACAACTAAAATCGTATAAATAATCCTAAAATCTTCAAAGTATTCAACTTGAACCCTCAATCTTCTCACTCTTCTCCAAAAAATAAAAATATTCTATGAAAATAAGTTTTGGTCCTTAATTATGTGTTTGAGGGGGTAAATATGGTGGAGAAGTAATTGAGTCCAACTAGGGCTCAAAAACTAACAAAAATAAGAAATAAGCTTCAAATACGAAAATACTGCAAAAATCTAGAAAAAAAGCCGTGACTGCGACACTTGGGCGTGAAAACACCCCTCTGATGCAGCCACGTTGGCCTCCCGGCCTATGCTTTGATGGTCGCGACATATGCCATTTTCATGTCCCCGCACCGTGGAGAATAATTTGTTCATGCCACGTTCAGTAGGCCTACACGAATTTTTTGTTTTGGTTTGTTTTTCTCATTTGAATTCCGATTCGCTCACTGTTTTCACTCACAAACTTCTATCGAGCTGTACTTGAATCTCACGAAGCACAATCTCCTTAATTATACATTTTCTTGCAATTTTATCTAAACATACAAATGAATATCAAATTCCAAAAGATTACAAAACTTAAGCATGAACCAGTTTCAAACATGATTTTCTAGGTAAAATTGAGACAATTACATCTCTAAAAATATAGAAAAATCATATTTGTCAGAATACAATGACATAAATATAGACACAAACTGAGTTAGGTTATTACCTAACTTGGTAGTATCTACCAAACCTTTAAATTTTCTTGATTCTCAAAAAATTCAAATACAGACAAAAGTGTATAGATATTCAGTAACAGTCTACACCTTAGGTATAAATGCTTCTCGGAATATTATTGACAAATAATTTAGGTCTATATCAAATTTTCGCATCCACTTTTATCTATGATGAGGTCATGAAGATAACTAGTGTAGGTACATAGATTTTTGTCAATTAATAAATTAATAAAATAAAGATAATTTTCTCTAAAGGTCTCTAGCCCAGCGTCCAATTATCGGTTCTAAATCTTAGTAATAACACGACAATGATACTTGTATACATTTTATCATCACACGATACTCGCCCACCGCAAAATATTATTACATGCCGCAACTAGTGGTTGCTTCTTGGGATGTCAACACAATTTAGGCAATGAAAGAAGGTGAAACGATATCAAAATCGGGATTTTATTGAGAGGCAAATTTGGATGAGCCAAAAAATCGGCTTCGAAGGGTCACTCCATTAAAATATTTCTTTCACTCTTCTTACAACGAAATCAAATCTTGTTCAAAAACATCAAAACTTGTTTAAGTCACATGAATTGTTCGAGTTACCTTGAAATCATGACTTATTCACTTGGTTTTGCGATCGAGTACAAGAAAATATTTTTTTTCGACACACACAAGATCGTCTATTGTAAATATTGATCAATACCATTAGATTTGATATATAACAATTATGGGTCATCGAGCCCTATTCAATTTTTTGAAGATAAAAGTTGGCAGAAACTCAATGTAATAAAAATTTATGCCATTTTGGTTTTTATTTTGGATGACTATGCTATGTTAATTTGGATAAAGGAAATTTAGAGCACCGAAATGGGCAAAGTAAAAAATTAATGCCAATCTACATATTTTGAAGTGAGGAGTCTTTTAGTAATGATACCCTGCTAAAATACTAGACCAAAACATATCAATTATCAATTAAAAAATTTAGTTGCCGACTATATGCATAAATTAATCATAACTTATTACCTTAGTGGCTAAAATTAAACTAATCCTCATGATTATTCCCTCACTCTAATGGTGATGTCATTTGTATGCAGCAATCCTTATAAAAATGTGGAAAATTACAATTGGTAAACGAATTGAGCCGAGTTATATGCGTGGAAACTTATATTTTTACCAATCCTTATAAGATGTCAATTTTTTGTTATATATATTATATATCAAAGGAAAACAAAAACCGGGATGATAGATTAATCGTTTTGAGCTCAGCCAAATACGCTCCAACTTGAACTTTAATGAGTCTAATATGACTAACACGAGTCTGTTTTGCATAATTTGATCCCCATTGTTTCTACTAATCGAGCAACTTTTAAATTTATAAGCAAAACTAGCTAGTAAATATAATCATGTTGGCTGAATCTCTATTAAATTGTTGAGGTAGTGGACAACTTTATTCCAGGAATATATCATTCTTGGCCCATATAAATTGAGTGCTACCTACTTAAAGTGTAACTTATTTGGTTGTACGTGTAGATTATTTTCAATCTTGGGCTTAAGTCAACTAGTTACAGTGTTATAATGGGGTAAAATATATTTTTCCTTTCATTTTTTTGAATTGGGATGATGAATGGTGTATCATGTTTACCATTTTGGCAATAACTTCTTCGTTCCTCATCCGATCGGGTCGGTTCTTGCGGCGTTGGTTAGTCTATTTCATGATCTACGACTACATTGGGTCAAAATAAAATCTCCATGCAATGAGAATATTTAGTATCTTTTGGGTGAAAAACATCTATGGATACATCTTGAAGAAATCTCATTTTTTTAACCGATTCGGAACGAAGTAGAAACTTCAACACTATGGCCCCTTCATATAAGAGTTCCGGTGGTGAAAGAATCATGCGATTCAGACTACTATCTAAGGAGATATGGAAAAAAATGGTTGAAAACGGGTAGGATAACACGTTGAGGTCTTCATTTTTCATCCGATAGGGACAATAATCACGACTTTAGAAAGCTTATTTCGAGGCCTACGACCACACGAGGTCGAAATCGAACTTCCACGTTTGCTAACTAGTATTACAGTGTACTGTGATAACTCTGATGCAGTAGCAAACTCAAAGGAACCACAGACTCATAAGGCGATGAAACACATGGAGAGAAAGTATCACATCATACGAGAAATCGTACGACGAGAAGACGTGCTTATTGAGAAAATTGGTATTGCGGACAACCAAGTTGATCCATTCACGAAGAGTTGCCGCTAGTAGTCAACGACAAGCATGTTCGAGGACTTGGTGTTTAATATGATTTTGTGCTTATTTTTAGTATTTTTATGCATGCCGTTTTCCATGGTTTGTTCTATTTCTACCGTTGTTTTGATTATTATTTTCGATTCATACTTATTTGGTTTGTTACGACGTTTTGTAGGAAACGATGTTAAATAGGACGAAATGGATCTAATAAGGATGGATGTGAAAAGTTTACAATGTTAAAGAGCATCTCGATAAGAGTCCATATGCGCAAACGCATTGCAATTCGGAGTTCGGACGAGAGAGAACATAGCTAAACAAAAATATCGCGCAAGAACCACCTAGCGCCGGACGGGACGAAACAGGCGATGGGTGCGCATTTTCTTGCACGTAGGTGGACAGAGACACCCAGCGCTAGCTACATAATGCGGCCACGGCCGCACATCGCCGCTCTGGCCGCGCAACCCAGTGCCCGCTGTATTTGTTGCCTTGTCCCCCCGTGCACCCTGGCACCGGCCGCATCCGTAGCGCCGGCTAAGCTCCTCGCCTTGCCCCTCCCGTATCCCAACGTTGGCCAAGCTCCTCGTTTCGCCCCCTCCCCCATCCCCTACATACGCCTATGCACCCAGCGCCGGCCTAACCTCCTTCCGACGTTGGTGCACCCTCTCGGCACCTCTCCAGGGAGCTGCCTCCAACACCCATCTCACTCCATCCGGCGTTGGGGCACATTCTCGGCATTGTCCAGAATGCCATCCCCAATGCCGGCTTCGTCCCGTTCAACTGGGTGGGCCTTTTCAGACATAATTTGGCTTATTTTTCTGAGCTTTTCGAGGGTTTTTATAAGAATAAACAGCCGTATCTTGAACACTCACGCTCACACACGAATTCTCACGCTATTTTTATTCTTCATTTTTCTCTTTTCTTTTCATTTTCTCTTCCTTTTAAATTCTTGTACTTGGATTAACATTTGGATTGAGCGATTCTGGATTTTTGGATGACAAATTCGTCAATGAATGGTTTGTAAGTTTTTCTCGTTTCAGTATGTCTATGTAATTGCTATGGGAATATTTATACCATGAGAACGAATTATCGATTTTTAATGAATACATGTTGGATTTATTCTTGTCTTGAATCGTGATTGTTGCGTTGATGATTTGCGATCTCTTATCCGTGTAAATTAATTATTTCATGATATTAACACACGGACTCGAATGAAAAGTGTAGTTTGATTATGTACTTATGTTTGATTATGAATTAATGCGAGAGCATATTTATGTTGAATATAAGTTTGATGATAAGCGGGATCGAGAGATTAGTTTGTTGTTGAGTGATTAATATTTGTGGATAAGTGTTTGCTATCGTGTGCATTTGTGTTGATTATCCTTCGTAGTTGATGACGGTGGACTCAAGAGACTAGTTTGTCGTAGATTGCGGGTCTAGCATAGACAAGATCGAGAGGCTAGTTTATGTTGAACGCTAGGTGAGAGAGCGTGGGTAGTTTTGTGCACTGTGCACCGGTCTTTGGCTCATTGATAGCGATGATAGATTTTGAACCCTAGAACATCTTATTCAATTCTTTGTATCTATCAATTTCTCTTGTTGTCCAAGTACACATTTTTCTTTCTTTATTTTCTTTCCTGCTTTCGTCTGTTCCGTGACAACTCCCTTTATGTTAGGATGTTAGTTTATTTTCTATTTTTTTACGTGACATAGAATCGTAGCCCTGTTAAGCCTTCCTTGAGAGTATGACTAGGTCGACCTTACCGCTCTATAGGGACCTCGTATAATTGCGAGCGACTTAGAAGAATAACTAGGTTGGAACACTTAGATTACGCAAGATGGACCTAACGAGATACTCACACTAAATTCAAAGTTACATGCATCATGGCACCAAAGAAAGCTACCAAATCCACCGTTTTTGAGGAGCTGCAAGTTCACCATGATAACTCTATGACATTCTCAAAGGTCACCAACGAGGATGCCATGGATATCCTCAACATGCTCAGGATACAAAGCAAGAAGCAATTCCTTGCACACTAGTCAACCTTCTACGTTGACAATGGTGGAGTTCTACTCCACGTTGTCTTATGACAACACTGCTAATTTTGTAAAGTTCTATAAAGAATTATTTGGCCGGAAACAACATTCTGCTCCCATTGATCCAGATGTCCTGAGTAGTGGATACTGCTTGGATGATCTTAAAAGAATGGAAATGATCAAGCTTGTTACGCCGGAAGAGATAAAGACTGCCATCTTTGATATTGATAATAACAAAGCTCCCGACCCTGATGGATACTCCTCCGCATTCTTCAAAAAGTTCTGGGACTTTATTGGGAATGATGTCACTAATGTAATCCTTGAATTTTTTGCTACAGGTCAGCTACTAAAACGCCTCAACGCAACTATTATTGCTCTCATCCCGAAGACAAAAATCAACCCAACAATTGCTGACTTCTGTCAGATTGCCTGTTGTAACGTCATTTATAAAACAATTACCAAAATCATAGCTAATCGAGAAGCGAGTGTCCTCCCGGAGCTAGTCAACCCGGCACAATCAGCTTTCATTAGAGGCAGAAACATTATAGATAATGTTTTCCTTGCACAATAACTTATGAGACAATACACAAGGAAACGATTGACGCCGAGATGTGCAGTTAAGATTGACCTTAAAAAAGCTTACGACACCATCTCTTGGGACTTTTTGAGAGAAGTGTTAACGGGTCTTAATTTCACCCTATCTTTATTAATTGGATTATGCAATGTGTAACATCTCCTTCTTTCTCTATTGCAATCAATAGCAGCCTGCATGGATTCTTTCTAGGGCAGCGAGGCTTGAGGTAGGGCGATCCAATGTCCCCGACTCTGTTCATTCTCTGCATGGAATATCTTTCACGTCCCCTTAATATTCGCACCCAGAATTCAGATTTCAATTTTCATGCTAAAGCAATACTCCAAATGCAAAATAACCCATTTAGCTTTTGCAGATGATCTTATGCTATTTGGAAGGGGGGGACTTCTTGTCTATGAAAGTTCTAGCCGAAACCATGAAGGAGTTCTCGAACTGCTCCGGCCTTGAGATCAATCAGAATAAATCTAACATTTTTGCAGGGGGTGTTCACATGGAAGAGCTTGAACGTATCAGGGAGCTATTCGGTTTCCCTATTGGAGTATTGCCAATTAAATACCTGGGTGTACCTTTGGCATCCAAGAGACTGAACTTCTCCCATTACTCCCCTTTAATAGAACAGGTCACAACCTTTACTAAACGTTGGTCTGGTTGCACTTTGTCTTATGCAGGAAGAACCGAGCTAATTCATTCTATTCTTCAAGGAGTACAATGCTATTGGCTCCAAATTTTCCCTCTCCCAGCCAATGTTATTAAAAGAATTTCAGCTATTGCTCGACAATTCCTTTGGGGATCGAAGAAGTCTCTGGTTGCGTGGAAGGATTGTTGTATGCCAAAGGAAGAAGGGGGTCTTGGTTTACGGGATTTAAGCTCGTGGAATTCAGCCCTTCTCTCCAAAAATCTATGGAATATCCACAACAAAGCTGACTCCCTCTGGATTAAATGGATACATGCTGAGTTCATAACAAATGGGGACATCTAGCTTCGGCAGCCCAAGAAATGTGACTCCCCATTACTCAAAAAGATTCTAGCGATAAAGGATCGGATTTTGCTGGATAAACACGGTGTTATGGAGAATGTCATCACTCTTATGCGTGATTGGTATTCAGGAAAAGGAACCTCGATAGCATATGAATGGTTTAGATCGAAAATGAAAAGAGATTTTGGCATAAGTTTATCTGGAAGAACTTCATTCCGCCGAAATTCTCCTTTATTACATGGCTTGCTATTAAAGGGATACTCTCATCCTTGGATCGTCTTACATTTCTTAATATTAATACAACATGTCCCCTGTGTGAAAATTTCCAGGAATCTAATGATCATCTTTTTTTCCGATGCCAGGTCATTGGAGGGGTCTGGAAAGAAATCAAAAATTGGTTGGGTCTAAGAAGAGACATGACGAGTATCACAAGTGCCATTAAATGGATGAGTAAAGAAAGAGTGGGAGAAACCATCATCTAGAAAGCAAAACGAATTACACTTATGGCAACTGTAAACCATGTGTGGAAGGGTCGCAATGCTAAAGTATTTGACCAGAACCTGTTCATTCGAAGTCAACTAGTCACAAAAATCAAGAGGGATGTATACACTGTATTATATTCTATGTTTCCTTTTTATTCAATTTTATCGCGCCTTCCATGTCTTTAGATTTGGAGTGGGCTACATTCTACATAGGAGACTGGCTCCCTAGTACAGTTCATATATTATTGGTCACCACCCGATCCTTTGTGGGCTGGGACCTCTTTTCCCCCACCCCTAGGAGTGTTCTGGACTCCTCCCCCTGCTGTGCCTTATCAAGATTTTTATAGTGGATGGTGTGTGTTGGCGGCTCGAGAGACCCTACCTCCCGAGAACAGCCTGGGTACACATGGTCCACAATGCTAGCCGCTCACCCCAACAAATCCAAGTTGAGAGAGACGTTGGAAGCCACATGCTTGGGAGTCTCTGTCCGCCGGTTGGCTGGCCCTGTCATGACCTAGTGTTTAATTTTTGCTCCGGGAAGATTATGTGTTGCTGCCTTTGAGGATGATGCCTCCAGCCTCTAATCTTTGTAAAATCATTTGATAAAATCATTGTAGGTTATCTTGATGGTCACCACCTATTTCTTGTGGGTAGGGCCCTGGAGTGTTTGGCCTCCAGCACCCCTTGTGTAAACAAATCCAGTATAGTAAATTGTGTGTGTGGTAGCTTCGTCGACACAATCCTCGGGGCTGCCTTGGGTGGTGGGGGTCGATGTGCTTTGCATGATCTCTTGTTATATCAGGCTTTTGGTGTGTATTCTGTGTTCCCCCATAGGTGTTGCGTGACACTACTCTGGTGAGTTGCCATGTTTATGTGCTTTAATTGACGGGCTTCCCTCCCCTGGTGGGTTATGTATTTTAATTGATGGGTTTCCCCCCTGGCGGGTTTACGTGCTTTAATTGATGGGCTTCCCTCCTGGCGGGTTTATGTGCTATAATTGATGGGCTTCCCCCCTGGTGGGTTTATGTGTTATAATTGACGGGATTCCCCCCCCGGCGGGTTTAGTGCTTTAATTGAAGGGCTTCCCCCCTGGTGGGTTTATGTGCTATGATTTCATCATTGGGGGAGGCTTAGTTCTATGTGCTAATATCTAGCACATGTAATGTAGTGTGGATGGGGATAACTCTACTCATTTTAAACATTATTTGTTTCTCTTAGGCTGTCTGTTTGGCCTGAGAGAAAAAAGAATGTTGACCTTATACTTTTTGTTGCCCCCGCACGATGACTTTTAAACCTGACATGCGTGTTTGCATATACCTTTTTTGATGGGCGCCCCTCCCTGGTGGGTTGATGTGATCTATCCTTTGAGCATGATATTTTAATGGCTTGTGAAGTGGTCGGGTGTGTCCCCACCTTCCTTTAGAGGGTTTTTTGATGGTTTGACGTATATACTTGTGCCATTATGTTGTGGTTGCCCTCCTCCCCTTGAGGGCATATTATCCAAGGTTATTAGCTTATGCTTAAAATGATTATATTCAGCTTCTCCACTTTCCCCTTGGAATTTTTGTAGCCTGTGTAGGGCATGTTGTATGTTCATCTTGGGCGTATGTTAACCTCAAGCATGCATGTTGTGGGCTTTATCTTGCTTTTGGGTTTATATGCTATGCCCTATGAATTTGTTTTGGGAGCTCTTTTTTTGATGGGTTTATACTCATGGTTTTTACATAAGTTGTCGTGTTTCTCCCTGGGCTGTCGCACTTTATTTGCTTATATTGTATAGCTTGCCTAATGAGATGCAATATGGCAGGTATAACACTTTTGTTATCAACTTTTGTTATTTACATTCTTATTCTTTTTAGGTCGCCTGTTTGGCCTTTTCTCTTTTTGGGACCACTCATAGAGTTGGGGTCCCATCCTCCTCCCCTGCAGCTATGCTGTTGTTTTCCCTCGGGTATGCCTGTGTTTCACTTGTATTCATCTTATTTATTTATGGAAATTATTTATTCATAAAAAAAGAGAAACCAATGCTGTGCATGTGTTGGCCTAGTGGTAGAGTGGTTAATACTCGATGTCAAATATCTTAGGTTCGAGTCCACCGTTACGTGGCCTTTAAATTTCTGTATTTAATTGACCAAAAGAAAAGATACCAACGCCTTCCGTGCATCCGTCACCGTCTTCGAGCAGATGGAGGTCTGCAAAGAGTACACCACAATAGACATTGATGTGGTGTCTATTGTACGACAACTTTTCCTCCTACCTAAATCGACAATTTTCTTTATACCGACTTGGAGCCATTCTTAGTGGAGGAGCGAATGAGAAGGATGATGGAACCAAACAGTGCACCAAAGTCTACTCTAAAGCACTCCTAGTTCCATCCAAAATACAAGCTTCTAGAGCGAGCATGGTTCTTGCTGAAATATAAATTGATGATTAACATCCTCCACATATACTATTTTGGAATGCTTGGGTCTTTTGACCAAGTTTCGGCAAATCAGTAGATGTCGTTAGGACGCAAGACTTGGATCCTTACAAAGAGGATGGATTCTATTTGACTACAAGATTTGTGGTACTTTATTTTTTATTCTCGTTACTAGTGACGTTGTCTTTGGTCCTATGTAATTAGGAAGAATGTATAAATTTCAAAAATACATACATATTTAGTCATTTTCGCTTTACTTTTAATATTGGAAACCTTTTAATTTTGGGTCTTGCGAGTTGCAACGACAACACTACAATTCGAGGGACGACTTCATAAAATATTAAAAAAGAACTTTGAATTGTCCCTTCTGGATGGTCTAGTAGTAATATGAGTATTTGTGACCAAAAGGTCACAAGTTCAAACCCTACTATCGTCTCTATAGATTTGTGTCTGTCATACCGAATTTTCCAAGTGTGGTTTATCTATTTCACACTAAATTTTCCAAATATGATTTACCCATCTTATATAATTTACAGGCTATTGCACATAAACCTTAGATTTACTAAGATTTGATTTACCTAGTACAAATGACGTGGGATTTACCCAAATTTTCAAAGGACTCCCTAATTTGAAATAAATTTTTGGGGATGGAACTAGGGCTCAACTTCAGGGCTTTGGAGAGTTCCTAAAATTCTTTAGCCACATATATTTATTATGGAATTAAAAATGCATTTTACCTATTACGATGCAGGTATAATTTATTTATTTTTAAATTAAAAAACTTAAATTATTCCATAAGACCAAGGTAAGCTTCTTGTGAAGTTTTGCATTCATTGGGTGCATGAAGCTAACTAGACCCTATTTGATTTAGAGAGTTTAACACTGAAATTATTAATTTTCAATAAAAAATTAACTTATTCTATCATACTAGATGGTTCCAAACAATAGATGCACATCATTTTTAGGTATGCGATTCAAACGCAATAAAATTATATGTGAATCCATCCATTGAAATGAGTGATCAAAGTAAAATGCTAAGGAGACCATGTTAACAAAAACCAAAGTGGCTATGATTACCTAATAGCTTTAATTCAAATAGAAATTATATATGCAAATAAAGATTCTGAATCTTTTTCCACTAATCTGAAATTTAAGTTTTCCAGAATATTAAGTACAAATATTTTTCGGAGATGAGCCACCTTTCACCGGGATTACTACATGCATATTCTATCAAATAAATTCTTGTTATTTTTTTTTTCAGATAATGAGGAAAATCCAAGTAAACCTATCCCATGTGAATAGTTTGCAAGTCGTCCATGAGAAATTGTGGAATCGATAAACAAATTAATTTCATTATTCGAGAACATATATAGTTGCATGTACGTACGAGAAGTTTGCATATGGCATGTTGGAACTTATGCAGCTTGTAGTAAACACAGTAAACATGCTTACGACTGCTGATAGTGATGAAATCCCCTTTTGAAGTTGATGGTGCCCCACAATTTCGACAAATTGTGATTCAAATTACATATTTTTGAAGGGGCCGAAAATGTTAGTACCTAATTGTTAGTTACAATGGAGTTTTTGGAGGGACAAAAGGAGATTATGGTTGCTAATCCAGATTCTAATGATCACAATCGATCATGTCTTTGATCTTGTAGTGGAGTGGATCTTATTATCATATTTTCTAGGGTTATTGACGCATAAATTCATCAACTTTGGGTTAATTTTGGTTTTTCCCACGAATTTTAAAATTGTCACAAACTAGACAAACTTAATGACTTTAGTGTTTTTACCATGATTTCAAATTCATGCCAAATTAGATCTGACTTGGCATATCGGAAATTTACTATAAACTAAACGATTAGTGATATAAACGACATCGTAGAGAGATGACATAAAACATCGTCGTTCTATCAAAATATATTTTTTTTCTAGAATTCATCGCGTCAATCCTCATTACAAAAATCAAGTCTTCCCGTTTGTTTCATCGTACGATTCTAGTTGTGATCAAAATATTCGATATCTTCTCTCTCTCTGATGTCGTTTATATCACTGACCATTTTATCTATGGTAAATTTTTGAAATGTCAAGTCAGATATAATTTGGCTTAAATTTGAAATCGTGGTAAAATCACTAAAATTATTAAGTTTGTGTATTTTGTGACAATTTTTAAAATTCATGGGAAAAACCAAAATTGACCCAAAATTGGTGTATTTATGCGCCCATAACCCTATTTTCTATGAATGAGAGGTCATGCTGTAGAGTTGAATGCAATGGTGGAGGTAGAAATATAGCTTGATAGAAACTAAAATCGACAATATTCGAATACAAAAGGTAGGATGTTAAAATAAAAAAGCCCTTAAAAGAAAATAAAATTATATGGTAAAAGAATGGCTCGGAGTGCTTAAATTAGGATTCTATGTAATTCATAATCCAGACATGGCTAGGTTGATTGGACGCTAGTCACCCAAAACAATATGACAATTGTACGGTGTGTGTTGGCCTAGTGGTAGAGTGGTTAATGCCCGATACCAAAAGTCTCGAGTTCGAGTCCACCGTGATGTAGCCTTTAAAATTTCTGTATTAATTGACAAAAAAAAAAATAAAAAAAATATGACAATTGTACAGTTACATTATATTGAGGTTTTAATTTTGGATACTTAACAGCACAACCAAACAAGAACTTGTAAATATGTAAAAAAATTGGGCCAAGTCCAAATGTTAGACATGGGCTTAAAATGGTCCAGTGATATGTTCTTGGAACAAATTGGGCCTTGTCTTGAGATGTTTTTTCTTTTGGAATCCTTGATGTTTAGCCCTTACAAAAAAAAATTGTATATATAATTATTGTATGAAACCGTTTCACATTGAAATAGATCCAGATCCAAAGTTATGTTTAAATAGCATACTTGTAAATATAATTTTTTTCATAGCGAATCTTCGTGGTTCTTAGTTATTACGTTAAAAATGATTCTTATTTACACCTCACTATACACACACACACACACACACACACACACATATATATATATATATATATATATATATATATTCAACATTAGTAATTAGAAATCAATATGATCCATAAATCTTGATTGATGAATAATTTAGATTGATTTTCTTCAAATGATATGTGTTTTCTTATACATAAGATAATACTTTCTCGATACTGTATTTTTTTACATATAAAAACTATGTTTTCTCTATTTTTATATTCTTTTACACATAAACATATTTTTTTATTAATACGATTATATTGGTTTCTGGTACTAGTATTGAGAAAGTTTCTAGTAGATTCAACCCTTATATATATGATTCATAGTCAATAGAGAATGAAACACAACTCACTTGATAAGATACAAGTTACGAGTTCGAATTATTTAGCATGCGTGAGTGTCTAAACCAAATAAATAAATAAGAAAGCACTATAATTGAGTCAAACATACTTCGAGAATAAAACAAAATCACAATCAATGATTCATACGATCGAGATTAAAAATTTTAAGCGCGACTTACACTTTCACCTAAATCGTGAAGTCAAATTAAAACTTTATACTTTAACAAAATTGTACTTTGGAATCAAATTAACAAAAAAATATTTAGTTTTATACTTTTATTAAAATTCATAAAAAATTATTTCAAATATAGTACTGAAATCATGTAGCTCAGTTTTCGACACCATAAATAGCACCAAAGATTGTATCTGTTAGAACTTATAAAGCTTATCCTACAAAAGAGAAAAAAAGAAAAAGGTCTGATATTCATTTTGAGTCCCGGAAAAAAAAGAATTTCATAGAAAACCCTTCATATCTTTATGCTTATTAATATATGAGTTTTATTCAAATTAATAAGAAATTGTTCATAACCAATAGCAATGGTTTTGATTCCGACTCCAAATTCGCTTAAATACATATCAATCCAAACTCAACATGATTGCTTTTGGTCCATCCCAGTCGGATTTTTATTTATTTTTTGTTGTATAGATTTTAATATTATATTACTAATAAATTACTATTTTTATTAAGTTATGAAAACTTATATAAATTGATAACTATTTTAATATTTGGGTAGTTAACCGACCTATATTTTATTGGTTCGGATCAAATTCGAATTCGATATCTAATAAATCGATTTTAAAATTAAAATTACTATTTATTTATTAATTTCAATCCAAGTAAAACCGATCTGCCAAATTTACACTCCCTGTGTCGCTGTGATATATGAACACAACAAAACTTCAAGTTTCTCTCTAACTAATAATACGCGCACTTTCTCTCTCTTGATCTCACTATTCAAGTGCGTGTTTCTCGACTCACTCACTCTTCGCAGATCTTGCACTCTGATCTCCAGGCTTTCCCAATTGTAAACAGAATCTGTGAAAATGGTGATTTTCTTTGCTTCTATATGAATTTGTTTGTTATTCGCATTACGCGCTTGTCTGCTAGATCTACCATCCTTTTCGAATTGATGTTAATTAACTTGTGTTCCAATTGATCTTGCTTGTAATTCTGGGAATGAGACTAGACATGTTGATTGCTTTGAATTTGAGCGGTAGATTGACAATTTGTTGGGTTTTATTTTCGGTTTTGTAAAAAAGATCCGAGTCAATGTTATTGTTTACTGATTCATTCTTTTCTTGTTTGTTTTTTATTCTGGTATTTGGTGCAGCCGCTCAGATTAGAAATCAAGGTACCAAAATCGTTACAATTGAGATTGAGCGTGAGATTTTCCTTTTCTGCATCGGATAGAGTGTTTAGCTGACTTTTTATATATTTCCTTCTAATTAATTCATCAGAGGAAACTTGCACAACGATCCGAAAGAGTAAAATCAGTAGATCTTCATCCAACAGAGCCATGGTATGTTCCTGCGGAATCAACTAATTTGTTCTAGTAGTTGCGTACTTGCGTTTGCATTTTAATTTGCAATATGGAAATAATTCCTGATGAAAGGTTCGGTTATTTCATGAACGAGGAATTGTTATTTTTGGTTGAGACACAACTTAATCAGTTGAACACTCCACCAGCTTTTTCCTAGCTAGATATAGTTTTTATCAACACTTGCACATCATGTTCCTTGGGGTTACTTTGTTAATCTGCTCTAGGTATTGTTATATTTGTCAGTTTACTGCATCTAAGCAATATTTTGGTTGAGCTGTTTGTGTGTCTGGGAAACTTTATATGCCTGACTTGCTTATATACGGGATGAATTACACTGATCTATTTCTTCAGTTTTCGACATTACTTGCCCCTAAATTTTAATTATTTATGTTTCCCGTTCTTTTACAGGATACTGGCAAGTTTGTATTCAGGGACTGTTTGTATTTGGAATTACCAGACTCAGGTATGGGGAATGCATAATTGATATCATGCTATACGATTCAATGGTTGGTCTTCTTTGTAAACTTCATAACAAAATAAGTTGCTAGATTTTAAACAACTTGTCAGATTGCATGACATCTCATCTGTTAAGAGGAATTAGGTTTACATGCATCTGCTCCAAATGAGGTTGACTTAATTTCCATCGTCTAAATTTCAAATTGTTAATCATATTCATCCCGTGTCCCCTGTGCTGGTACTTTCCTTGTGTCTGTGCCTGCACGTGGGTAGATCTGTCTAGAGCTTGCCCTACTAGAGCTATAGACTTTAATAGGCTAGTTTCTAAGAACCGTGAATCTAATGGAGATTGACATGCTTACATTGTCTTATGATAACAAAGATGTCATTGTCAGGGATAATTGTTTGAGAAGGGATGTTAAGTTCCCTGACACTTCTGTAACTAGCTTCCAAATATCATCTCGTACTCACACTCTAAACTAATGTTATGAACTTTATTTCTCCTGCTACAGACAATGGTTAAATCCTTTGAGGTTACAGAACTACCAGGTACATGATTAAAATCAAATTTTAATTCCTTGAATACTAGAAAAGCTTTAATGTGATGGGGAATATCGAATATGTTTATATTAATTCCTACCACATCATCTTGCAGTTAGATCTGCAAAATTTATTGCACGAAAGCAGTGGGTTGTTGCTGGTGCTGACGATATGTTCATTCGTGTGTACAATTACAATACAATGGACAAGGTAAAAGTGTTTGAGGCCCATACAGATTATATCAGGTGCGTGGCTGTTCATCCCACTCTTCCCTACGTGTTGTCATCCTCTGATGACATGCTAATAAAGCTTTGGGACTGGGAGAAGGGGTGGTTGTGCACTCAAATTTTTGAGGGCCATTCTCACTATGTAATGCAAGTGACTTTTAATCCGAAAGATACCAATACTTTTGCTAGTGCTTCACTTGACCGCACTATTAAGGTATGTATGAATTTGCCCATGACTTAGTTGTTTTCTGGATTTCTGTGTTCACTTGACATGGCAATATAAGCTTGCAACATTGCTTTCGTAGATCTGGAATCTTGGCTCTCCTGATCCGAACTTCACCTTGGATGCACACCTAAAAGGAGTCAATTGCGTAGATTATTTCACTGGTGGTGACAAACCATATCTAATTACTGGTTCTGATGATCACACTGCTAAAGTTTGTCTCTTTGTTCTACCTTTATCCTTATGGGATGTGGAGCTTTGATGGAATATTCTAAAATATCTTTAAAACTTGCAAATAGGTGTGGGATTACCAGACAAAGAGCTGTGTGCAGACATTAGAAGGCCATACACACAACGTGTCTGCAGTTTGCTTCCATCCCGAACTTCCCATTATTATAACCGGTTCTGAGGATGGTACTGTCCGCATTTGGCATGCAACCACTTATAGGTGAGTTGTATGCTAAAGATGGTTATACTTACACCTGCCATATTTCACTTGTTTCCTATTGATTTCACGGTTCCAAATTGTCATGCCTTACTGTTTTTCTTAATATTGGTCTTTGTTTGGAGTACTGCTTTTTAATTTTTGAGAATAACATGTCACATCCTTTTTTTTTTTGGGGGGGGGGGGGTGTTTAGCAGGAATTGACTCCTTGAATCAGTATTCAACTCATGCGTTGAGTTTCGACCTCTTGAATTTGTATTTGCTCTTTCTAGGGTTATATCATATTTTCTAATATCTAAAGCCGATTAACTCACAATTGACTATACCGCATGTGCTGTACCTTATTGAGAATTTGAGATTAGAGTGCCTAAGAAAGCATGCAGTTCTAACAAGCATTTATGAATCACCAATGCTCCTCTAGAATATGTTACGCATTCCTCTTTGTTGTACACATTAACTAACCATCGTGGGTGTCTTTTCTCAATTCTCTTTCCATATTCAGTGCATAAGATGTCTGGCCTTTGTATCATTTTGCAGACTTGAGAACACACTGAATTATGGCCTTGAAAGAGTTTGGGCAGTTGGCTACATTAAAGGTTCGAGAAGGTAAGTCTCATTGCTATTGATTGAATTTAGTGGTTTGGGGCTGTCTAATCTATTCTGGGAGGTTAAGTATTTCTGAAAGTCCTAACTTCCATATTGTTTCATGATCTTGAATTTAAATGTAATAGATTTTTCTGCGAAAAGTAATGTGTATACTTTATTTTTGAACCTTGACACTGAAGAAACTTGTGATAAGAAGTGTGTTGGTTTTACTCGAGGTATCTTACCAGTTTTTGAACTATAGAGAATTCTCTGAAATAGTAAATATTCATGTGTGTTTCTCTTTTATGTTTTATTTGGATAGTACATCTGAATCACTCACTGCTCAGGGTCGTAGTCGGTTATGATGAAGGCAAGATTATGGTAAAGCTTGGTCGTGAGGTACCCGTTGCTAGTATGGACAATGGAGGTAAAATAATTTGGGCCAAACATAATGAAATTCAGACTGTCAACATCAAGAGTGTTGGGGCAGATTATGAGGTATGGATTTTCTTGAAATTAACAACATAAATAAAAGCCAAATGCAGTTCTGTGATTAAGTTATCTCAGGTTGCTGATGGAGAGAGACTACCTTTGGCAGTTAAGGAACTGGGAAATTGTGATCTTTATCCCCAGGTAATTATTTTATTTTTACTTATATTAACATTTTTCTTTAAGTATCTTAAGTGGGATTGTGTATGAGAACATGGATGGTTATCTTTTCCGTCTCCCCTTTTTATATCTTTTTTTTACCTTATTTTTTTGAGAACTAACGCCCATGTGCAATTGAATACTGAATATAATTTTCGGTAATTGAAAAGATTTTATGTATTTTATAGATATTTAGTGTATAAAACTGAGAATTTTTTATTTATTTGCATCTCTGTGGTACCATTCTTGTTGCATGAAGTTCAAAAAGCTAGCTCTGGTGTTTATTTTCTAGGTTGTCATATTGTTAATGGGTCCTCTCTCTCCTTGGTTCTTATGTGGCAGAGCTTAAAGCATAACCCCAATGGTAGGTTTGTTGTTGTATGTGGAGATGGTGAATACATAATATATACAGCTTTGGCATGGAGAAACAGATCATTTGGCTCGGCATTGGAATTTGTTTGGTCAACAGAAGGAGAATACGCTGTTAGAGAAAGCACATCAAAGATTAAGATTTTCTCCAAAAATTTCCAGGTTGCTTTTCTTTTTACCCTTTTTATATTATCATTTCTGTTCTGGTAACATATAAACTTTTAATTAGATGACATTTCTTGTGTCTTGCTTTGCTTGGGCCTCTCAATGCTCTTTCTTGAGTTCTGCATTTAGTTTATTTTGCACTGTATAGTTACTCATTTAATGTGCATGCATGGTTCTTCTTAATAAAGAATATGAGTAATGTTTGTGTTGTGTTCATCATTGAACCTTAAGTAGTCTATATTGAGTTTTTAGTTCATGTATTGACTATTAGTGTTGACGATTTCAGTGGTTTTGTTTCAGGAGAAGAAAAGCATCCGGCCCACTTTTTCTGCTGAGCATATATATGGGGGCAATTTATTGGCTATGTGTTCCAATGATTTTATTTGTTTCTATGATTGGGCTGATTGTAGGTTGATACGGCGAATTGATGTCACTGTTAAAGTAAGAAACTTGCGGATTAAGATATTTGGTTCAGATCTTATATGGATTATGTTTTTTTATCTGTTTCTTGGTAATATATTCCAGAATCTCTACTGGGCTGATAGCGGTGATTTGGTGACCATTGCCAGTGATACATCATTCTACATACTTAAATACAACGTAAGGCCTGTATTCATATTGTATCTCATGAATGTACACCGGGATTCCATTTCAGGGTGTGTTTGTAACTGAATCGGCCTTTACATGTTGCAGCGTGATGTTGTTTCTGCTCATCTAGATAGTGGGAGATCAGTAGATGAACAAGGTGTGGAAGATGCTTTTGAGCTTCTTTATGAAATTAATGAACGAGTACGCACTGGACTATGGGTTGGGGATTGTTTCATTTACAATAATTCTTCCTGGAGACTCAATTACTGCGTGGGTGGTGAGGTAGGACTTTCATCATCAGATGTACTTCTGTCATAAATCTGTTTTGTTTTGATGTTATTTCCAGAATGTATGAAAGCAGTGATGCGTTCTGTGATGTTTTAGGTAACAACAATGTTTCATTTAGACCGACCCATGTACCTGCTCGGGTATCTTGCTAGTCAAAGTCGCGTTTATCTCCTTGACAAAGAATTTAAGTGAGTAATTCATAATACCTGTTGGAAACATAGCTTGTGTTGTTTTATTTTGATTATTGGAATCAAATAGTTTGTACAATCTTAGACCAGAAAGGAGTTTATAAGTGATTTCTTTCCTCTTGATGTGAGTGAGGGGAAGAGACTCTTCTTGTTTAATTTTAGTCATCTCTAGAAATGATCTTTGGATGTATCTTGCAGTGTCGTCGGATATACATTGCTACTCAGCTTGATTGAATACAAGACTCTGGTAATGCGTGGTGACTTGGAAAGGGCAAATGAGGTCTTACCATCAATTCCAAAGGAACATCTCAACAGGTTTGTTAACATCTAAACATCTTAGTTGATTACTTAAAGCTCTCTAGAAAATATATGCACAATAAACTAAGTTAACTTGCTGTTGAAATTATTCTTCATGTGCAGCATCATTGTAAATATATCCTGTTCTGTTTCAAATTTGAGGACTCGACTATCATCTTATTTAATCTAAACTAGGCACAATGGCACATCAATCTAGTTTTCTTTGTTTTTCCTTGCTCCGTAGTCCTTCATATCCATTTATGATACAATTACTCATTTACTAGTATTTTTGATTCAAATAAAAAGAACACCCTGGATTTCTTAATCTTTCTAAACTATGAATTCTATAGTTGTAAGAGTATACGTCAGATTTAACATTCTTAGGTTGACTTTTCTTGAATGCTAGATGACTAATTCTAGTTCCTTGCAAAAAAAAAATCTAAATAGTGAGGATTCTGAATGCAAGAAAGGAAAACTTTTTTAACACCCTGTTCTGACCCCCTTCTCTCATTGGTTCATTCGCTTGCTTTCACTCTCACTTCACATTTTAATTCAATCTGATTCTGACGCATAAATTCCTGCATCCATTTGTTAAATTTGATTGAAGTAAAAATTCATAATGCATGCAGTGTGGCTCGTTTCTTGGAATCACGAGGCATGATAGAGGACGCACTTGAAGTTGCTACAGATCCTGATTACAGATTTGAGTTGGCCATACAGCTAAGCAAACTTACGATTGCTAAGGTAAGTGGTGTTGACTTTTTCTTATTTTTTGGAGTTCTATATTGAAAACTCTTTTGATCAAGCACTTCGGATTTGTTTTCATGCTTCCGACTTTGGAAGAATATATTTCAATGTTATAAACTGAATTCTTGTCTTATGGATTGAGTATGTAGTTCTTATTGTGCAACTTTTATGGTTTTCATTGCAGGAAATTGCAACAGTAGCACAGAGTGAGTCTAAGTGGAAGCAATTGGGTGAATTAGCCTTGTCTACCGGAATGGTATTCTCTTGACTATCAATCTATGAGCTATAAGCCTACAACAATATGGCTTTTGCTAAAAGCCTAAAAGACTTTCAAGTTTTAACTCTTTTTGACCTGAATTCCTTTTAGTTTATTCTGATCTGGATGCTAGATTACACATTTATCTTCATCCATGCTTCAGCTAATTGATTTGATTATATGCATGATTAGGTTGGTCCAGATGTGGTTTCCTTTCTAATAATTTATGCTTCTTTATTGTGGTCCAGTTGGACATGGCGGAGGAATGCTTGAAGCAAGCAAATGACATGAGTGGTTTGTTGCTACTCTACTCTTCTTTAGGCAATGCTGAAGGAATTACTCAACTTGCTGATCTTGCCAAAGAACATGGGAAAAACAATGTTGCATTCCTTTGTCTATTTATGTTGGGTAAATTGGAGGACTGCCTTCAGCTGTTGATTGACAGGTATTTTCGTTACTTCATCTAGTTGATCTACCGTTTGGTTATAATAACTCTAATAAATCATGAGTTCTTTGCAGCAATCGGATACCTGAAGCTGCATTGATGGCACGTTCATACCTCCCAAGTAAAGTGTCAGAGATTGTTGCTCTTTGGAGAAAGGACCTCATCAAGGTCCTCATCTTGCTACTATTCGTGTCTACTTTTTAAATTGTAGGAGTCATGCTTTCGGATAATTTGCAGATGCATTCTATTGAAATCACAAAAGAAAACTAAGGTTGCATGCGTTAGGAAGTTTAGGATATTCTTTTTAATTCAATATTGCTCCATTACTATTGGCAGATTAATCAGAAAGCTGCCGAATCTCTTGCTGATCCAGAAGAATATCCTAATATGTTTGATGATTGGCAAATTGCTTTTGCTGTTGAAGCCAAAGCTGCAGAAACAAGGTCTTCTATTTAGATAAATTTTGCACCATTGTTATTTAAGCAAGCACTTTTTTTATATGAAAATTACCCATCAATTGAACGTTTATCTTTTACCCAACTCTGCTTCCAACATTGAATGTTGCAGAAGCATATTAATATATAGTTCATATAAGCTATGGCATTAAATCATGATAGCTATTGATAGGACTATATTTGTTTCCATATCTTTGTAGGGGGAAATATCCTCCAGCATCTGAATATCTGCAGCATGCTGATAGATCAACCGCAAGTCTTGTAGAAACTTTTAGAAACATGCAAATGGAAGAAGAAGAAGAGCTACCAGAAAATGGAGACTTGGATTATGAGGTATTGGTGAATTAATTTCCTATTAAAACCTATCTGCTTAAGCTAATATGAAGTTATTCCCCTTCACTCTTTACTTCACAAGTTGTCAAATAGGGTTTAGGGTGAGCTTATAAGCTCTTTTAACAACTTAGAAGTGTTTTAGAGTTTAGAAGTACCTTCAATTTGTTCGGCAATGATTTCCAACAACTTACTTTTAAATAAGATATAACATCTTAAAATATTTAGGAGCTTATAGGCTCTTAGCCAAACACCCTCATATATGGAATTGAACTCGTAAAAATGCTGTCATGTATTTTGTCACATTCTGCTAATAGCTCAGGTACTAACATTCTGGAACTTATGTTTGTATTATCCTGTTCATGCTAAATACATTCTCTTTCATATTATTTTATCAATTTTATTCAGGATGCTGAGCAGAATGGACATGAAGCACAAGAAACACAACATAACGAGCAAGTAGAAGGGCATGATGATGGCCAGGAAGAGCCTGTTGTGGTGGATGTCGACTCAACTGATGGTGCTGTGCTTGTTAATGGCAATGAGGCTGAGGAAGAGTGGGGTACGAATAATGAAGGAAAACTGTCAGCCTAAAAGCAATTGGTTGGGCCGGTGTGATAATCCTAGTTTTGTTGCTGGTGATTAATTGATTTTCTTCTAGTTGCTGCATTGCCCAGTTTTTGTAGTCTCTATTGTGTTTTATTAGCTGTACATAATTCATTATATGCTTTCAGTGCATCTTCGCAGATATCATATTCATATATAGATTTTTATAATTCAGCTGATGTTGATTCATAAAGCAATTATTTTTATCCAATTTTCTCCTAAGTTTGCTGGGATAAAACCTTTGCCCCTATTTTAAAAAATGAAGTTTTCCTGATGTCTCAAAGATGCTTTTTTTGTTTCCTTAAAGAAGTTTCTGATCAATTGGCTTATTTCAGTTTCATTTCAAAGCATCTTTAAATGCTGCTTTAATTTGTACATGGTGCCGTAGCCTTGTCAAAACTTATATGAAGTCTTGTTTCTAGTGGCATCATATTTATTGGTCATGTTTTCATCTTATGTAGGAATTCTTTTAACGATTGATCCTTATTTTCTTCTCCCCTTTTGCTCATATTCCAGTGCTTACGCCACGTCACTGAGGCCAGAGAAGGCAGACGGTTCCAGCTGCATACAGTTTCTCTCGTGGTAAGACTTTAGACTTCCTCTAAATGATTCAGTTATTTTTTAATGTTACGAGATCTGCACAGTTTGTCTGTTGCTGAAAGAGTTCTTTGCTCGACTCTAAATTTAATTATCGTATGCCCATGCATGTATATTGGCTGCCCAGAAGAAGCGATCAGGGGGCCGGGTGTCTTTCTGCAAGTGGTGAAAAAAATGCAATTATTTTTGCTATTAGGGGCATACATACTATACTACTAGACTTTGGAGTTCCTATTTTTTGTAGTTCGGTTTCTTCTTGATTTTGTTCTCTCTCTCCATATGCTAAATTTTCCTGGGACTTTCTCATGCGCCGTTGTGAATTATAGATACATAGTAGTGATATAGAATTGACCCATCATATATTGTATGCAGAATTTTGTTACACTTATATGAATTGATATCCTGACGATAATATTGTACTCTTAAATCCTGTCACCTTCATATTTCTTGATAGCAGAAATTCAACTTTGCAAACAGTTTTTACTCTTCACTTGGCCTGAACAACAATCAAACTTCATTTGACTTCTCATCTGTGATTCTTGCGTGTTCACGTTTTTTCCTTTTATTTTCTGAAATACTTTTCTTTTAAAACACAATAGATATCCATTTTTACAGTGTTTTTTTTATATAGACTGATCTTTTAGTGTATGCACTTATTTACTTCTCACTTTTTATTATAGCAACTTCTTTCATATTTTGACTGGAATACAAACCTGTCACCTTCATTTTCTGTATAGTTAGTTGAAATATGATTAAATGCATTAGATCTTATATTCATACTTTATGCATATAAATAAGTACATTTTTTATGAGCATTTGCAAATAAATATTTTGTTGAACGTGATCATATTTGTTTGCGATCTTAAATCAACTTACTCTGTTACTTCGTTGCTCATTATACCAATGTCAACTTTCAAGTTTCAATTATGGTATATATGTTTATTTAGTTTATTTTAAAAAATTCATATTTTCCCAATTTGGTATCCTAGCGAGTGGTTTTGCTAGAAAATTGCTTGCCATGATCGTAGCAGGTGTATTGTTGTCATAGGATCTGACATGAAACATTTTGAATTAAAACATACATAATAAACTATAGTACATTGATAAAAAAAAATCTGAAACAGAACCCCGATTTTCAACCCTGAATCTTTTTCAAAAAGGGTAATTCTATATACAGCCCTCCTTATTAATTTAATTTTCAATATATAATAAATTAATTATCATGGCCTCTTAATCTGAATGAAGAACATGTTGAAATTCACCCAAAAATGTGAAAATAAATAAGAATCTTTGGAGTTGAACGGTATCAAAGAAAAATCAAAGGAAGAAAACCAATTCTGCTTGAAGCGAGAAGAGAGAATTTGAAAATTTCTGCAAATCGTAAATCTCAAGTATCATTAGATTTAGAAAGTAGCAACAATTATATAGCATCTCAAATGACTTATACAATTGAAACAACAGCAGCAATTATAATCGAAAGAACACGAAAGACTACTCCCATATCAGACCTCAAACGGTCCGACAATTCGTAGTATTAAAATCTTCAACAGACATATGCGAAGTGCCCAATATATCCTCATCTCTGTACAAATGATACTCATTTTCATCCAATTTCCACCATATTCCGGTAACGGAACGGTGTCGCCTTCTTTGATAGTAGTTGTTGGACTGCAACTATTTTACCAGAGTTCAACTAGTACGAATTTTCTGGGAGGAGAATCCGTCGGTGGTTTTGGAAGGCGGGAGAATTTTCTCCACAAGGGCTCTGTTCAATTGCCTCGCCAATGCTCAAAAACTGTAATTGCATTTCTGAGTTTAAAGCTTATATTAACCCCTTCACATTCAAATTCTGATTCCTATTTATCTTTCCAGAAGCAGATTCGCAGGTTGAAAATCGTTGATTCGAATAATTCTTTTCTTCTAACGAGGAATTGGTGGAAGAGAATATAGAATTGAGGGAAGGGGCTGCGATTAGGGTGTATTCGAAATGAGTTGAGTCAAATATTATTGTGTTCAAACTTTATTTGCTTAATTCAAATCGAGTCTCGAACTTTATTTATTGAATACTTTGAGTTCATGAGCTTATTAGAGTTTGATCGAGCCCAAATAAACTTTCTAAATTTAAATATATGTTTAAAATATTAATTATTTTATTTTAAAAATATATTATTTTATTTAAAATAACACAATATATTCAAAGTTTCTTACAACAAATAAATGTAGTTAGAGATTTAACATAATTATTACTAATTATAGAAAGAAAATAATTGTATCTAGTTAATAATTTTATATTTTCAAGTTAAATCACTTAACAAACTTGTTCACAAATTAATGAGCCGAACACCATCATGGTCAAGCTTGATTCATTTAGCTAACAAATTTTACTAAACAAACTTGAACGAGCTTTTATCAAACCAAGCTTCGAATAGCTTTGTTATTTATAGCCCTAACTATGACATGAGAGGATTTCGTAGATTCGTATTTGTAACGCCTCGAGTTTCAATCTCTAAACATAATTTCATAAGAGAACGTAGACGAGAACCTAGATCCCTATTTCTCGGATAAGAAAGTTCAAGTGATATTTAGAAAATTTTATGATTTCTAAAATATCAAGTCTCACGTGTGAATTAAAAATTCACAAGGTTTTAAAGTTCGATTCGACGCGATCAAGAAATGCATGATTTCGAAAATTTGCATTTGAAACATGAAAAATTCGAAAGTCATGACATGCATATCATATTATGTAACAAATTTAAACTACACAAAGCATTATGTCATTTGTTATATAGAATTTTAATTTCATAAGGTAATTAGAATTATTTCAAATTTATGAAGTATATGTCGATTTCTATTTTCGATTGAGTATATATGTGTAATTAAAATTAATTACTACATGATTAGTACATCATATGATTTTACATGATAAGGTATGTGATTTAAATTAAATATTTGAGTGTGTGTGTGTAAGTGGACTAGTAGTAGTCCACTTAACATTTTCATGTGTGATATTTTATATATATGATTCCAAAATAAAATTTTAGAGTGTGTTAAATTAAAAATTTGAAAACAAAATCAGATTTGACTATTTTGGGAAGAGAAAAAGGGAATGGGAAGGCCCGGAAGGGTGGGTAAGTTCCATCCTGAGAGGGGGTGCATTGCACTCCCATCTCCTCCTTACGACACGTGGCCCTTAATTCGTTTGATTTAAAGAAAATCAATAAAGAATTTCAAGTAACTATGGTTAGATTTTGTGGCCCCACTGCAGGGATATGCTTTTCGGAGAAGCTACTTTCATGCCGACCCTCATTTGAGATACCAAACACATACAAAAATCATCGGCAATTTATATTCTGGTTTTTTATTTTGTGAACTTGAATTTTCACACGAAAGTTTGTTATATTATACATACATAATTAAATAATTAAATAACGATAACTAATCATATTAATATTTAAATATTTATACTGAACAATCTTAATAAAAACAATAATAATAGCCTAAAATGTAAGATTATTTGGATAATATGTAAATAATTTATCTTATATGAAAAAAGAATAAATATAAATAAATAATTATAAATTATTTTTATAAATTAGTAATTATAATTTATAATGACAATTTTAGTTCCAAAAAAAACGAAAGAAATTTTTGTAATTTGGGAATTACCATTTTGTCCCCATATTTCATTCTCTTCGAAGGGTAGTAAAGAAAATACCCATTTTTTATTCTATTCACTTCTTCTTCGTGCCTTAAACCACACACAAGAGTAGAAGCACCAAAACAAACACAAGAGAGGAGAAGCATAAGCCTAGCGACGAGACGAGAGAAGAAGCTTGGAGACGAGAGCAACAACATATTGTTTCTATAGAGAGTAAGAAGAACAATATTTTGCTTTCTCACTATAAAAAAATAAAGTATTAGCCACACATAATTATATGTGGTATTTTTGCCACACTTAATAATATATGTGTGGATGAATATGTAAGATAATTTAAAAATAATTATTGATGTTTACGAAATGTGCAAGCGGGAATGAATTACTTTGTGGGACTTCTCTTCATATTCGACAGTTTTCATTTTATTTTCTAATATTGCACATTTAATTAACCATTTAATCCTTCACATTAGGCTATTCTGTTGTGTCTTCCATTTTTCAACCATTTTGTCCGTTTCCCAATGCTGCCATGGCTTCCGATCTCGAACAACCGTGGTTCTTCTTCATTTCTAACATTTGCCGAGCGACTGATATAGTGGAGGGGCTTGCCGGAGTGGCCGATTCCCTTCTCGTCTCTGCTATATATGGATTGGCAGGTAAAGCAAGAATTCTGCTTTGTTTCGGTCAGAGCCCTAATTTTGTTTATTTGACTTTGGATGTTATAATCAGTTTTGATAAATTGTTGCTTAATTTTTGCCGTTATGAGGGGATAATTTTTTCGAATTTCTTCAGAATTTAAGTAGTTTGTATAGTTTAATGATTATGATCTTGGTTTGGTTTTTTTATTTTATTATTATTCAATTGTTTTGAAATCTAGAATTTTATTCACCTCTGATTTATCTAGGGGTGGGAAAAATATCAAAAAATCGGTATACCGGACTTACTGTGTCGAAATACTGTAAAATATCGAATTTTCGGTATACCGTAATTTTCTATATACCGTAATTTTCGGTACGTTATGATACCGTATCGTTAATTTTCGATACAATAACGGTATCGATTTTGGTGATACCGCGGTATACTTGGTATACCGGTATAGCGGTATGCTCGGTATCAGTATTTTAAATATTTAATTTAATATATAAAATATTTTACTAAAAAATTCTAAAATTCTAAATAATTAAAGCCCATTTATATTTGTTATGTTATTAAGTTATTACTCTGCCCAGCGGCTGGTATTTCAGCTTCACTCTTCTCTAACCCTAGAATTTGGGCAACAATAGTGCCGCCTCTCTGCCTCCTCACCCGATCGCCGCCAGGGTCATCCTCCTCGCCCGGTTGCCGCCAGCGTCGTCCCTGCTCGCTCTGTCGCCGCCAGCGTCGGCGTTCGCCCTTCCTCGTCCGGTCGCCGCCAGCATCAACAGAGCCCCCCTCACAGCTGCACAGGTATTCACATATATATTGACACAAACTCTTTTTCTTTTTGTTCTTCACTTACATAATATTCTATAAAAAATGAGAAAAACTTAAAGTAAATCATTCCGGTGCAAAGCAGACTGTTAAAATCCCCGGTGTCTACTCCACTTTTTCTCTCATCTTGGTAATTTCAAGTTTTGATATTTCACCTGCACTGGAGTCTGCCCAGATTTTCTGTTGTATATTTTCAATTTTAGTGTCCATCCCATTTAAACTTCATGTAGAAATGTATCTATTGGATTTATTGACTTTGAAAATATCGATCCTGGAATCTTATTAATTCCATTAATATATAGTGAACTTACAATGGGACATTGATGGCTTATGGTCAAACCGGAATTTGGAAGACTTTATACTAATGGTTCGCACGATGGAGGATATACTTGTAAATATCTCACCTGAGTGATTCTATCTCAATTTCATTCTTGCTGGTTGCACAAGGCACAAGCTACTTACATGCTTGAACATTATCATTATGAACATCTTTCTTTGTCCTGTTTCGATATTTCTAGAAGATCTTTATAATCTTAAAGGCTAATCTAGTTTAGAATTATTGGTTTTTATGTAGAAATCCACCTAGGATCTACTGAAGCCAGCAAATGATAATATATCAATAATTGATGACCAAAAATTGCAGATGTTTCTTTGCCAAGGGCGACTGTTTGGGAGTTCTGAGACGAGCAAAGTTTAATTCAACTCGTACACAGTACACTTAGAGGAAGCTCATAGGATTGTTGCTAACACTAAACTGAATACTGAATCTTGTCAGAGTGACGTCTTGGTATGAATTGCTTTATTTTTTTGTTGCCTTTTTATTTTGGCTTCTGTAGCTATGAAACTTTTTTCTCAATGTATAGGTACACGTAGAGAAGTATGTACTCGACATGGATGAATTTTCTCTTGAAGCACAAAATCGGTCAATTGGGATGTTTGTGATCAAATTGTTCTAAAGAAAATCAAAAGTGCTAGATTAGTTGTGTAGTTATCTAAACATTTTAAGTTTTTGTAATTGTAATTTTCATTTATGTACTTTGATTTGTTAAATAAAATATTTTTTTATATGATAGTCATGTTATATTTTAATGTGTTGCTAATATCGTATTTACCCCATATTTTTTTAAAATTAGTTAAAAGTATATCATATTTGACTAATTATAAAAAAATTATATTATCCACACAAATATAACATTTACCCACACATACAAATTGCCATGTATAATACATGTCATCATCTGTCATTTCCACCCATCATTATACTTTAAGCTTAAGCAAAAAGGGTGATAAGTTGATAACATCGATCGAATGCGAATCCTATGCATATGTAAAATACAATTATGTCTGTATATGATTTGTATAGTATATACATCAACCACCTGTAAAGAGGTGGTGCGCCAAGACAGTGAGATCACATTAATTAATTAATTAATCTTCATTAATTAATCTTAATTAATTAATATTAATTATTTAATTAAATTAAATCTAATTAAAATTAATTAATTTAATAAATTTTAATGTAAATTAATAAATATAATTTTAAATTAATATATCTTAATTTTGAATTAATAAATTCTAATTTTGAATAATAAAGCCTAATTATAAATTAATAAACCCTAATTTTGAATTAATAAACCATAATTTGAATTAATAAACCCTATTTGAAATTAATAAACCCTAATTTTGAATTAATAAACACTAATTTTGAATTAATAAAGCCTAATTGAAAATAATAAACCCTAATTTTGAATAATAAATCCTAATTATGAATTAATAAACTCTAACTTTGAATTAATAAACCCTAATTGTTAATTAATAAACCCTAATTATGAATTAATAAACCCTAATTTTGAATAATAAACCATAATTTTGAATTAATAAACCATAATTGAAAATAATAAACCCTAATTATGAATTAATAAACCCTAATTATGAATTAATAAACCCTAATTAATAAACACTAATTATGAATTAATAAATAAAATATAAAATAATAAAATAACACACAAGTTTTTGTCACCTGTAAATTAGACATCTGGTGTAGCATATCTTTTTTTTTTTTTTTTTAATTTTACTAATATTAATTTATGCTTGAATCTAAATATTCATGGCCTCCCTTCTGAAACTAAATAAAATGGATAAAATACTGCGGTTCTAAAAGTTTGTAATCGTTGTAAATTTGAAATATGGTGGCATGAAAATAATAAGATAAGAATTATAAGTTTTGGTTTGTAAAACAGTCAGCTCTTAGTTGATTGTTGAAGTCATCTACCACTTGCTCTGAGCATTAATGGGTACATAATTGGTTTATTGCTCGACTTATTCATTTGTGCATATCTGAGATGACTAGATGTCTGGCTTACCATATCTTGCCTTCGGAAATATAATATTTTCAAATGTGTATACCTGTTTTTCCCAAGACACAAACGTGAATATTTGAAATTAATTGTGCACGTACAAGTCCAACAATACTATGTAAAAAGTGTGCCACATGAACAAAGCAAATCAGAAATTCATTTTAATAGCTAACACAACTAAATTAAACGCATACGACGACTCCACCTTCCCACAACCGTATATAAATATTTATGCTCATAGTTACAACTGAAGCAGGGGCTTAAAATCAACGTTTCATAACGACCTTCAGAAGTACAGAAATAACTAAAACCTATAAAACAGTAAACGTGAACAATAGATCAGAAACTCTGGATAAAATTATATAAAACAAAAGTAGAGAACTATAGATGACTTGAAGATAATTATAAACTTTACTAGTGCTTCCATCAATTAAGAGATTCTGATATGTTGGTTGCCTTGCACGAAAGGAGAAGGGTGCTCTTGAATTTAGTAGACCCAACTATCCCTAGGGATTTGCCTAGCTGTAAGTTTTTGAAAACTTTTTTCCACTTAAACATGTTTTGGCTTATACTGCAAAAACTTATACTGCAAAAGAGCATGCAATTGAGATAATCTTTCTTGATGAGTTTTATGAACTGCTATAAATATAATAGCTTGATAAAACATGAAAATGGATCTCCTTAAAGAAACCATTGATCAAGAAAACAAATTATTGATGCTTCAAAAACAAGCTTCTCAGGCATGAGATTAAATATATCATAGAAATGTTTTGGAAACCTTGTTTCCACATTGTGTTAAACACAAAATGAAAGACAGTCAAATTCTAGCCGATCAAAGAAAGGGAGCTTCACTAGCAACATACCTTTAGATTGCTCAACATATTTACTGTTGTAGGGTTGAAATATAGCCGGAAGAAAAGGTTTGCGGATAAAGAATTAGTAGTTATCCAAAGCAATTTTGCATAGAGAAACAAGTAAGAAAATGCCGCTCAGTATTCATTACAATGACAGTGAAAGCGCTCCAATAAAATCTAACCTCAGTTTGCATAAAATAGGGTACAAAAGAAACTTCCTTAAGTTAATTACTTGCCAAAGTGACTATAAACTACAACAATTTCTCTTTATTTTGATAAAGGTGTGACGAGATCCCACATATGCAATATTCAGGACTTTACATATTTTATGGTAATCAGAACATTATTTAAAGTAGGATTTTCTTATTACTAAACATTACTGTTATCATCCATTGCATTACATAGTTCAGTACATGGTGTGACTGTGAGCTACGAGATCCCTAGCAACTAATTTGAAATAAATGTTAAACAAAAAATAATAAGTAAAGAGGCCTTCATAAATGTCACATCCTAATGTTTAAAGGCATCAAATGTTATCCCACCAATGCTACCGAGTGCACCCTGCTAAATATATTTCATCATAAAAGAAGAAAAAATCATCCATGAACTATAATGATGTAACTTCGAAGATAAATCTCAAATTGTAACCTTCCACAACAATGTCCATCTCAAAACATTTGAAGGTACACTCTCAAAGTTCACGAACTCAATTAAACACATATTACCTCAACACGCAAAAAAAATTATCCAATGCGCATCAACAAAACTTAGAATCAACACATTTCCAAATAAATGGAAAACCTCCAACACATAAAAAAAAGTACTAACCTAGGCTTGTGAAATGTTCCGACCTTGTTGGCATAGAGCGGCAACAGATCTCCAACCTTATATTTGTGATATTGTGAGAGGTAATATAGCAAACTTCCAAACAAAAAACGTACACATTTGATAGTTGATACACGTATATTATCAAGCTATCATTTTTCTTTTTTGATTTCTTTTCTTCTTTTTCATATTTACTACTCAAACTTATTGATCCAAACTTAAATGAAATGCAACATATGATTTTAAATTGAGATCCAAATTAAATGAACATGACAGCAATCCAACAATCTCATATGAGATGATTAATGCATAATCTATCAATTGCTTGAAATTCTAAATCAAAACTGCAACCACAAATCCTATCAAATTCGAACATCCACTCAAACACAAAACTGAAAAAATCTACCATAGCAGAAATTTGGCGCAGACGCTCAGCTCTCTGTGCAGGATCCTACCAGCGCTGCCCACCTCAGCCTCCGGGGCCTCCTGCGATGACCGCCTTGGCTGAAGGCTGCCAACTAATAATGGTGAAGGAGTCAGCTATGGTAGTTCGACATTATGGCTACGTTTTGTTGGGAAGAGAGAGAGAAAGATGGGAGAAATGGTCGAGGGAGATAGAAATTGGATAAACCTAACATCAAATTCCTAATTAGGGTTCATAGCAAGAACTAAAGACAAATTTTCATGGCTTCCAGAGTAGCCCCAAATCCACAAATTCAATGACTAGTTGGATGCAATTTTTGGAGAGGTTTTGTTACTTTTCGATTTAGGGGCATGATCAATTGAAGCAGAGAAAATAATTGGGAAGAAGATATGAAGAATTGGGCGATTGATTTCTAGGATTACTGAGGGGAAGCTTTTCTTATTGTTGATATAGAGCGGGAAACGAAAATTTTTAGTTTTTTGAGGGAGGATATAAATATTCAAATAAATAAAATTCAAATTTTGTTTTAATTTTGATATTGTTAATTGTGAAATACATTAAAATTTTATTTATTAATATCAATAATAAATAAAAATAATATTATTAAACTAATAATAAGTTAGAGTAATCGAACCATTTCACATATATATTTAATAAGTATAATAAAATCATAGTACATTGTCGAAAATAAATATAATCTATTATATATTAATTAATAATTTTCTAAGCCATAACGTAGTGGGTTTAAATTACAAAAAACGAATGAAGAAATACCATAAGGGTCCAAAATTTAAAATAATTAAATTTGCTAAATTATTAAGGTCAACTTTTTAATTTGAATTAAGAATTTTAATGTCTCAATTCTAGCTAGGGTATGAAATATGGAGACAAAATGGTCATTTCGTAATTTTGAAATTTTATTGTGTTTTTTTGAAGCAATGAAACTAAACTTATAATGATTTCTTTTGTAATTATAAATTATGATAACTAGTTTGTAAAAAATAATTTTTAATTATTTATTTATATTTATTAGTTTTTCATCTTTATAATGAAAAATTATTTACAAAATCCCCAAATAATGTTACATTTTTAGGCTATTATTTGTAACTTTTATTATGATTAATATTTAGATATTAATCTGATTAAATATGGTAATTAAATTAATTAGTTGTTGATAGGATACGGCCCAACCATCAGGCCCAAGCATCGGCCCAATATAAATAAGCCTGACATTAAGCTCGGCCCAAGAAGACTCCTAAACCAGTGGGGACGCAGAAGACTCGGCCATATCTAAGAGAATCCTAATTGGAGAAGAGATAGGATTGAGATCATATCTTAGAAGAAATCTTAGATTCGAGATCTAGGTCAATATAATTGTGTATAAATAGAGGCTAGATTAGACGGAAAAGATCATCTACACTCTTTGTAATCGCTTCTTACATTCTCAATACACATACTCTCTCTCTTGCCCCGTGGACATAGATCTAATTCAAAGATCGAACCACGTAAATCATTTGTGTTCATCGTGCATTTATTTTCCTAACGAAATCAAGATCGATCACTGGCGCCGTCTGTGGGAACGAAAATTTTATGTTTTCGATCAACCATTGTTTACAGGGAATCAATCACGACGATGTATACCAGAAGTCACGCATCCAGAGTCGCCGCCGGCAACAACAGCAACAACGGCGGCCGGACACGCCGAGCTCAGCTCGGAAAAACCCAGTCAGAGAACCAACTCCCGAGGGTCATGTCCAAAACATCGACGAGCAAGGAAATCCCATTTTGCATGAAGAAGCAGAATACCAAAGCGAAGGAGATCGCAACAGCAACCAAGGAGAACCTCCAGCTCCGCAGATGAACCTTGACGACGCCGTCAAGGGATTTCTTGAGAAAAATAAGGAGAGCTTTCTCCAATACCTCAGCGAAGCACAAGGTCGGCCGTATCCCGAAGAAAGGAACGCCGAAGCCTCGTCTAAACACGAGGCACCACAACTAGGCGGATCCCCCAGCATCCAAGTCATGGGTACTCATACCTCTGCACGAGTCGGGGCCCAAACCAACCGCGCAAGAGACGAACAGCACGGGAAAGGACGTCGTGGCCACCGCGAGATCGGTCCTAGCCATCAAAACGAGTTCGGTCGACGAACTCCGCCCCACTCTCCGGAAGGCGGCTTCGACGGGTACGGAAATATAGTCACCCCGTTCTGGAACGAAATACTCGACACTCCACTCCATGAGAAATACCGGGTGCCGAGCATCGCCCCCTACGACGGACTAAGAGACCCGCAGAACTTCCTCTCGCAGTTCCAGTATAATATGATCAACCAACGCCTCGGTACAATTCACGTGTGCAAACTCTTCCCGGAGTTATTAGTCGACAACGTCCGTCGGTGGTTCGACAATCTACCTCCCGGAAGCATTGGTTCCTACCGCGACCTGATGGCGGCCTTCCATCGAAGGTTCTTCCAGAAGGCTGAGTCAAAAACGTCTTCGGCACACCTCCTCACCATGAGGAAAAGCCGAGACGAGTCCGTTAGCGACTTTATGACCAGGTTCAACAAGGAATGCCTAAAAGTCGAAGACATGAATGACCTCCTCATCATCTCGGCCTTCCAAACGGCATCTTGCCGGGGACCTTATACAAAGAAATCGTCAAGTACGAACCCCGTACTGCGACGGAGCTGTGGCGCATAGCCGATCGGTTCGCCAAAACGGACGAGGCTGATAGAAAGAAGCGCGAAGCAGAAAATGCGGAACCCTCTGATAAAGGAAGGAAAGACGAGGGACGAGGAGATCGAAGCCAAGGCCGACGGAGCGCCTTGGAAAGAATACGTCGCCCAATAGAGTCCAGGCTCGGACCGCGGAGCACTTCGGAGCGATCTCAATATACTCCTTTGACGAAACCAAGGGCAGAAATTGACGAAACCAAGTTCCAGAAGCCTCGACCGATGACAGGGGGGTCAAAACGCCGAACTAAGGACAAGTACTGTTCTTTCCATGAGGATTACGGGCACGATACGGAGGAGTGCAGAGATCTCATGGGAGACATCGAGATGTTGGTACAGGACGGAGTCCTGAAAAAGTACAAAGGACAAGGCCGACGAGCTGGCCAGTACGAAGCCCCCCACCGAGGTCAGAAGAAGAGGAAGCAGGATAGGAGGGAAAATTATGCCCCTCACAAGAAAACGAAACGCGACACTGACGAGGAAGGAGACGACGAACCCCAATACGACGGGGTCATCTCCACCATCACGGGGCTCCCCCGCGGGGTTACAAAGTCCTCCCACAAAGCTGAAGCCCGAAGTCCCCACACCTCCGAACCTGTCAACAAGAGGTTCAAAAGGGACGAGGCGATCACTTTCTCCGAGGACGACCCCGTACCTGCAGTAGTGCCCCATCAGGACGCGTTGGTGATCCAGGCAGTGGTCGCAAACAAATTGGTGAAGCGCATATACATCGACCGTGGTGCGTCGGTGAGCATCCTCTTTAAGGAATATTTTGACAAGTTAGGAGTAGAGGAGGCGCGCCTCGCGCAGACGCCGCTACCACTCCGAAGCTTCGTGCAGGAAGAGACGCGCCCAGACGGAATAATCGACCTACCCGTCACAGTAGGAAGGGCACCAACGAGCTCTACTAAAGTGGTACAGTTTTTCGTGGTCAGTGCCTACTCGCCGTACAACATCATACTTGGACGAGACTGGCTAAACGCGGTGAGGGCGGTGTGCTCAACCTACCACCTGACAATGAAAATCCCTACAAAAGGAGGGGTAGCCGTGATCCGAGGAGACCAGAAGCAGGCTAAGGAATGCATGCAAGTCGCCCTGAGAGGTGCAGGGACTTCGGTCCAGCACCCGCAGGCATAGCAACTAAAGAAACCCGAGGAGTTGGAACCGGGAAAGACGTCGCCGACCCCAGAGAACTCGGTAGAGGAGGTCGCATTGTATGAAGACGAGCCATTCAAGGTCGTAAAAGTTGGTTCTACCGGGGTACCTCAATTAAGGAAACAGATCATCCAACTCCTAAGGGAATTCAGAGACGTGTTCGCCTGGTCGCCCCTTGACATGGCCGGGGTCTCACCAACTATCATCACACACCGTCTCAACATTGACCCAAGTGTGAAACCAGTTCGGCAAAAGCAACGGATTTTTGCAGCCGAACGGAATCAAGTCATCCATGACGAGGTGAACCAGTTATTAAAGCTCGCATACTGTTCGAAGTCAAGTATCCGACCTGGATAGCCAACCCGGTGATGGTGAAGAAAGGAGGAGGGGGTGACGAATGTGCATCGATTACACCGATCTCAATAAACATTGCCCTAAAGATCATACCCCTTCCCAATATCGACAAAAGGTTGACGCCCGGTCGGGCACGAAGTCTTGACTACGACCTATACTGAGGATATCACCAGTCTTGATGGACGACGAAGACGCGGCCAAACGGCCTTCACATGCACTTGAGTCTTTGCATATAAGAAGATGCCATTCGGACTCAAGAATGCAGGAGCCACCTATCAAAGAATGGTGGACAAAATATTTCAGCCCTACATAGGGCGGAATGTGGAAGTGTACGTAGACGACATCGTCGTCAAAAGCCAAAATATTTCAGCCCCGCATGTGTTGCCGACCTCAAGATTGTCCTCGGTTTACTTAGAAAAGTCAACCTAAAATTAAACCCCCAGAAATGCACGTTCGCAGTTCGGACCGGAAAATTTCTGGGGTGTTGGGTTTCACAAGAAGGGTTAAAAGCCAATCCGTCCAAGGTTCAAACCATTGTGGAGATGAAGATGCCAAAGACAATCCACGACGTACACAAGTTGACAGGCTCCATAGCCGCACTCAGCCGTTTTCTTTCGAAAGTCGCGGATAAGCAGCTCCCCTTCTTCAAAATACTCAAAAAGGCTTCGGAGTTCTCCTGGAATGATATACACAAGTCCGCCTTTGAAGATATCAAGAACTACCTCGCCAAACTCCCACTCTATCCGTCCCGAAGAAGAGAGGTCCTTTCCTATACCTCGCCGCCGCCGGACGAAACCATAAGTGCAGTCTTGGTATGAGAGGAAGGACGTCAGCTCCCCGTGTATTTCATCAGCCTAGCATTGAAAGGACCAGAAACAAGGTACCAACCTTTGGAAAAGCTCGCGCTGGCATTAGTAAATGCTGCAAGGAGATTACGTCCATACTTCCATGCACATCCCATACAAGTTCTCACTGATCATCCACTTTGGCAAGTATTGACGAAGCCAGAAGCCTCAGGGAGAATTGCAAAGTGGGCAATTGAATTGGGCGAACACGATATATCTTTTTGCCCACGTCAAGCCATCAAGGGTCAGGCCTTAGCAGACTTCCTTGTCGAGGCTAACTTCATCGAAAAACCGAAGCCCACCGAGTCCGTATCAGACGACGCCGAAGCCGAACCAATAGATAAAACACCGGAGGATTGCTGGCAAGTCTACGTTGACGGGGCTTCGGGGAAAACAGGTAGCGGAGCCGGTATCTTACTCCTAGGACCGGATGGCCAAGAGATCACCTACGCACTTCGGTTCGCATTCAAAAATACGAACAACGAAGTGGAATACGAGGCCTTAATTGCGGGACTTCGCCTAGCTCAAAGTCTTCAGATACGAGCCGTGCAAGTTCATAGTGACTCTCAGGTCATAGTAAGCCACATGTTGGGAAAGTATGAGGCAAAAGGCAACAGGATGAAGAAATATCTTGAAAAAGCCAAAAGCCTACAACAAACTTTCTCACACTTCAAGTTGGTTCGTATCCCAAGGGAGAAAAATAGCCGAGCTGACATCTTAAGAAAATTGGCCTCGTCCTCAACAACCCCGCCTGTAGAAGAAGTCCAAAACAGAAGCATAAACGATACTGATACTGGAGCCGAGGTCAGCATAATCTCTAACGACGAACCCAATTGGATGACACCCATTCAAGAATACTTGGAAAAGGGCGAGCTACCCCACAACAGGCTTGAGGCTAGAAAAATCTTGAGCAAATCTCTGCGATATACACTTGAGCAGGGAATTCTCTATAGAAAATCATACCTCCAGCCTCTCCTAAGGTGCCTGGGTCCGAACCGAGCTAACTACGTACTACGAGAAGTACATGAAGGATCGTGTGGAAGTCACATCGGACCCCGCACCCTATCGAAGAAAGTCATGCGATGGGGATACTATTGGCCGACAATGTTCCAGGACTCAATTGATCTCGTAAAGAAATACCCCAAGTGCCAAATTCATGGAAACGTGCCGAGGCTACCTCAAACCGACCTCGCCAGCATGCAAAGCCCTTGGAAATTTATGTAATGGGGGATTGATATTGTAGGTCCCTTCTGCAAAGCTCCAGGGTAGTTTCAATTCCTGATTGTCGCGATCGATTACTTCACGAAGTGGGTGGAAGCCGAACCCTTGGTGAAAATCACGAGCAAAAACGCCCTCAACTTCGTCTGGAAGAACATCGTGTGCCGCTTTGGCATCCCTCATATCCTTATTTCGGATAATGGGACACAATTCACGGATAAAGTATTCAAAGAATGGTGTCAAGAGCTTCGGATCCAGCAGAGATTCACCTCGGTGGCTCATCCTCAAGCAAATGGTCAAACCGAAGTCACCAACAGGACAATCGTGAAAGGACTCAAGACTCGCCTCGATCGAGTAAAGGGCAATTGGGTGGAAAATTTACCACAAGTCCTATGGTCGTACCGTACTACACCTCGGACATCGAACGGAGAAACACCCTATAGTTTGGCATACGGAATCGAAGCAGTGATCCCTGTAGAGATCGGTATGCCGAGCCCCCGCACCATTCACTTCTCGGCTGAAGCAAATGAGGAAAATCTACGAACTGATTTAGATTTGCTCGAAGAAAAGAGAGACCTCGCCTACATCAAGGAAGCTCGGTATAAGCAACAAGTAGCTCGGTATTACAACCAACAAGATCAAACCCGACAATTCCAAGTAGGAGACCTCAGCTTGAAATAATGAAGTCAAGAAAGCCAAGCTTCAGAACCTGAGGCCACATGGGAAGGGCCTTACCAGGTCACAGAAGTCCTCGGAAAAGGGGCATACAAGCTCGCTCATATATCCGGGCAGCAAATACCCAGTGCGTGGCACATCATTCATCTGAAGAAATACTTTGCATAAATGTCAAAAGTTGAGTCTGTTCGGTTGTGTCGTTGAGTTTGTTCAGTTGCGTCCTTGAGTCTTGTTTTGTTATTATATCAGTCTTTATCAATAAAATCTTTTTCTTGCATGTTTTATTTGTCACTTATGCATACTATCTCTTCTCCATTATACAATACCCTCCAAGGAGGACGAAATACCCTCGACGGAGGACAGACTACCTTCGTTTAATACGAGGACGAACTCAAACGCACGTGAGGGGACCACCCCTAGCGATAAAACTTGCCAAATAAGGAACCTATACCTCCGTTTATTTCGGGGAAGAGGGGACCACCCCTAGCGATAAAACTTGCCAAAAAAGGAACCTATACCTCCGTTCATTTCGGGGAAGAGGGGACCACCCCTAGCAATACTTCTTGCCAAAAAAGGAACCCCTACCTTTGTTTATTTCGAGGATGAATACCTTCGTACGAGGATGAACTACCTTCGTTTATTTCAAGGATGAACTACCTTCGTACGAGGACGAACTACCTTCGTTTATCGAGGATGAACTACCTTCGTGAATATGAGGACGACCTACCTTCTTATTGGTTACGATAATAAAAGGACATTGAAAAGTCAACACGAAGCAAAGAAGAATTATTCTTATTTCAAGGTATACAATTTATACATTACGAGGACGAAGAGGGCCCAGGGGGCCGAGAAAAGCTGAGCCAATCCCTAGAAAAATCGGGATTCAATAGTTCGTCTATACTAATCCTACCTCTAACTCATCCTCGATCTACACTGAGAGCCCTACCAGCCCGACCTCTAGGCCCCGCAAGATGACCTTGGCCGCTCGACGATACTCGACCTTGGTTACTCGATGGTACACGACGCCGACGGCTCACTGGACAGCGCCTATCTTGCATATAAAAATCAAGAGAAGAAGTCATGGCAGGCGGAGGAGTCGCGGCAGAAGTAGAAGCCTCGGTCACCGAACGAAGCACCCGTTCGAGGAAGGAATGACGAGCCACGACGATCTTGTACAGGCCGCAGGCCGACCTTCTTAAGGTCGGCATACTGCTCTTGATATTGCCAAGAATCTGAGCCGTACTCGTTCCTATATCTCCAACAATGGGTCATGAAGTTCTTTAACTTTTGTCTCACCTCGAAATGGTCATCCCTCCACCTCGGCATGCAATTTCTTCAGACTCTGCATGTTCCTCAGCGACCCGTTTGGCTTTCGCCTCAGCGATCTCGAACTTATCTTCCAATTCCAAGAGGCGAGCCTGAAGCTCGTCACAGCTCTCCTGGGTAGCCCTAAGCTTAATGTCAGCCTCCGCCTGCACATGGCCTAGCTGTTCCTCCATATGGAGGAGTTCGACCTCTTTCGATTCGAGAGCCCACGTCAAAGCTTCGATTTGATTCAACCAAGGGGAAGCATCAGACATTTCAGGAGAAGACTGAACACAAAAGACAAGTTTCTTCAGATGAACAACTTAAAGCCTTAAAGGCAAGTCAAAAACGACATCTTAATGATGACGTATTTACAAGTTGGTCTACAAAAAAAAGGAGAGAGGGGATCAACTGACCCCTCCAGAAGCTTCGCCATCGGGCCTGGCTAGCTCGGCCACCTCCTGGACTTGGGAAGCGTCGACCTCCTCCTCCCTGACTTCAGCTTCTTTGGCCACCTCCTGGACCCGAGCTGCTTCAACCTCCTCCTGAGTTCGAGAAGCTTCGGCTTCCTCGGGGACTCTCGGAGCCTCGACGCCCTCCAAAGCCTTAGCTGCCGCCTCCCCCGATCCCTTAGTAAGGTCGGCCATCAAGGCTTCGATCATGGGATCACGGTCCACCAGGCAAGCACGGACAGATTCCGCAGTCAGCAAAACCGAAGACGAACTCAGCTCGCAAAGACGGCAAGTCCTTCAGACCGCGGGCAAGGACCTCGGAATAAGCCCGCAGCAAGGCGTCGTCCTCTGTCACCTCATACCCATATTTGGACTTATCCAACTCTGGGTAATCCTCGGCAACTTCGTCGATGGCATCCGAAACTGTGGCGCTTATTCAAGACCCCGCCACGCCCGCCCACCCCGAGAAGCCCCTGACAGAACAACCTCGCAGCAGCGCGGAGCATCTCCCTGCGAAGTTCGCCATCTCGGCCTCCCGACGATGAGCCCCCTCCACCTCGGCCCTCAGTCGACCGACTTCAACCTCCGCCGCCCTGGCCCTCGTAGCCTCCGCCGCCTCGGCTACCTTCGCCACCTCAACGGCCGCCACGACCGCCGCCTCCCTCCGGACCGCATCCCAAGCCTTGGACTCGGCCTCGGACACCTCTAGAACGAGAAGAGTCTTCTCCTCCTCCATCTCCCGGGCGTAGCGAGCCACTCCGTCGAACTGGGCAACGACGCCTTTCAAGTACTCCATCACAAGGACGGACGCTTTGGCCAGCTCGGCCGACACGACCTCGACCCCCTGTGCAATGACCAACCAAGTCAGAAGACACAATAATTACATTACCTTATAATGTATGCAAACAGATACGCTACCTCGGGGAAAGTACGAGGTGCAGGTTGAGAACCGACGATCTCGATCTCCGGATCATCGACAACCAGGACTCGGGGATCGCACGCCTTATCCTCTTGAAGCGTTTGAGAGGCACGGGCGAGGAGGCTTCGGGACATCTCCACTCCTCTCGTGAGGAATCTCGGCGACATCCTTCAGTGCCAAGGTGGGGATCTCAGAACCGGAGCTCGATCCTTTCCTTTTCTTCTTGTCTCCGAGCAAGTTCACTGCAAAGAAGTAAACAACAAATCAGAACATCAACACAAAAAATAAAAGCAACAATAGGACGAAGCATTGGAGTAGGGCCTCACCCCTCGCCGGCTCTACCATGGTAGCAGGGTCATAAGGGCTCAGCCCGGCGGCAGCGAGCTCGGCCTCGGAGAAGGCTTCGTCAACAAGGCCGACCTTATCCAAAGCCTCCTCAAAGCCACCGAGGCTAACATCAGAGGCCGCATCCGCCAACTTCTCCGTATTCCAGGTGAACTCAAGGGACTTATCGAACCGACAGAAGAAGAACTTCTTCTGCCAGTTCGAGATTTTCGACTTTGTCTTTACTTTGAAGCCACGACGAGGTGATAAGTAATACCACCCCGAGCTAGCTTTAAATTGAAAAAACCTGAGGACGAGCCCCAGGGTAAAAGGAAAATTATGCCGATGGCAATAGACACCAAGACCCGTTAAATGCCGAAAAGAATTGGGCATTATTTGGGCAAGAGGTATGCCGAACTCGACGGAACCTTGTTTCGCTTTCAAATTATTTACTCATGGATATTCTGTTATTTTTGATAGTGGTGTTTCTATCATAAGAAATGACGGTTATCGTGTCAGCACGTTATATAATTCGCTTTATACTATTTCGCCAAACATAATACCTATAACTATGTTGCATCTTCATCAAACCCTAAAAGAGAAAGTTTTCTTCACAAGATGACACCACTTTTCTCTGGCATCTTAGATTAGGTCACATCAATCTAAATAGGATCCAAAGATTGGCTAAGAATGGAGCGTTGGGTAATCTAACGCTACTCCATTCCCCCACCGCGAATCCTGTGATAGAAGGTAAGATGTCGACTGCACCTTCAAAGCGAAGGTTATAGAGCCAAAGAAATGTTGGAGTTAGTCCATTTCGACTGTGTGGACCGATGTCCACACAAGCTCGTGGAGGGTACGAGTACTTTGTCACTTCATCGACGACACTCAAGGTACGGATACGATACCGCTCACCGCAGTCCGAATGCTTTGAGAAATTCAAAGAGTTTAAGGCGGAAGTGGAGACGAAGCTAGGTAAAGGTATCAAGTCATCTGGCTCGATCGCGGTGGCGAATACCTCAAGATAACGAGTTTATGGACTATCTAGTGAAGTGTGGGATTACCTCCCAACAAGATTTCACCGGGCACACCACAAAGAAATGGTGTGTCGAGCCAAGAAATAGGACTCTTTAGAAATGGTTAGATCAATGATGAGCTATGCAACATTACCTATTTCGTCCGGGGTATGCCTTAGAGACAATGGCATACTGCTAAATCTAGTACCGTCAAGTCACCGAAAGACCCTTTCGAGTTGTGGTTTGGGCGAAGCCTAGTTTAAGCCACATAAGGATATGGGCAGTCCGGCACATGCCGAACAAGAAGGTCGACAAGTTGAGGCTAGATCTAACGCAAGCGTCATTTATCGCTATCCTAGAGGAACGAAGGTGGTTTATTCTATAGTCCTAAGGATCGGAAGGTCATTATTAGCACTAATGCCCGATTCTTAGAAGAGGATTATATGAAAATCATAAGTCCAAAGTTGAAATCATTCTTCAAGAATTAGAAGATGATTGTATTCCACCACCGATTAGGCCAAAGGCATTTAGATGTCGAGTCTAGTGGGTGGATCGACACCGATACTTCAAGAAATTGAAGTGGGTCGAGTTCCACTAGAGATACCGACCGTACAAGTGGTACCTACCCAAAGAAGTTGTGCAAAATAGAGAACCACAAGTTTCGCACCCACCGCTGCCATTGTGCTCAGAGAACCTCGTCAGAGTGGGAGGTTGTTCGTCAACCCGAGCGATTTATGTTCGTGGGTGAATCTTGGATTTAGTCCCGTGAAACGAACAGCGATAATCGACCCATGGACATACAAGGAGACGATACAAGATATTGATGCAAGATCATGGCACACCGCTATGGACTTAGAAATGGAGTCCATAACGGCTATGGATGTATATGAAAGAAACCTCTACCGGATGGCAAGGAAGCCATAGGTAGTAAGTGGATATACAAGAGAAGAGAGATTCCGATGGAGAGGTTTCGGCTTCAAAGCCGTGCTTGTGGCTAAAGGGTACACTCGGATGAGGGCATCGATTTCGATGAGACCTTTTCACCGTAGCAATGCTCAAGTCCATCGTAATTCTTCTAGCCATAGAGTACCACTGAACCCAGAGGTTTGACAATGGATGTTAAACCGCTTTTCTAAACGGTTACCTTGAGGAAGGTAGAGACATCTATATGCAGCAACTCAAGGTTATGTGGTAAAGGGTGAAGAGCATCTAGTATGGAAGCTTAAGAAGTCCATTTATGGACTTAAGGTGCCTCCCGATCATGGAACTTACGCTTTGACGAGGTAGTAAAGTCCCATGGATTTACCCGGCTGCTCAGCGAGAGTTGTGTGTATCGGTTAGATGTCAACGTGATGTGGTATTTCTTGCACTTTATGTAGATGACATTCTTCTAGTTGGCAACAACGTGAAGTCGCTATCGACGTAAAGAGTTGGTTAAAAGTGATGGTTGTTTGTAATAGCTAGTAGAGACACATTGTATACTAAAAGTTTGCTTTAGTATAAGTGGAGATTGTTGATTTGTATCTTGAAAGCGGTTTGGTTGAGCTTGTATACAATGTTTCCTATTACCACTATTACAATCTCCTATCCGATTTGAATACTTGATTGCATATATCGTGTCCCCTTATCTCATATATAAGTTAGATCATACAAATGTGTAGAAGATCACGTAAGTCCGTATGATTGGTCAAGCTTAATGAGATATAAAAGTTTCACTGGTGAGACAACTTAAGGACGAGTTGTCGGTTTAGCCGCAGATAGATAAGAAGTGACTTGACTTAGTTGCTTGTCTATGCCGGCATGCGTCTCGACGTATTGAAGGATCACGGTGAGATGTGTTCTTCTTTCCGACCGTCGTGAAGAACCAAGATCTCGGTGACTTACGTTGATCTAAACCTCGATAAGGTATTAGGTGAGTATGAGTTGCTGACCATCACTTTGACTTGTTATGGGTGTGGGTTATATGTTCTAACCCAAGATTCTCCGCATCTTGGGTGGTGGCGGTCTTGTATGTCACGCTAGTTATCTCAGACGAGTCACCGTATCCGTTTAGGATGATGACGCCCCTTAAGGAGCTCAAAGGTTTATTGTACTAAACCCCGCAGTTGAGTTAGCTCAAGTACAATAATAAGGTTGAGTGGTACCGCTTATGAATTAAAGATATTAATTATTTTAAGCAATCGAGAATGCTATAAATAATTGATGGACGACGATATCTTAAATACGGGATTCGTAATGTCTAAGTGCAAGCCCGACTCAACTTCGGTAATAAAGGGTAAGTCAAGATTTATTCTCTAGTGGCATGAATAAATGTTTATAAATTAATTTATGTTCAATTCGAACATAAGATAGTTAATTTATTTGAGGCCCATCTTTATTCCTCAGATTTGATCCTGGGTGGCCCATCCAGGGCCTGTTACTCTTGGAAGAAATCGGCGCCCCTATCGCTCTCAAAGGAAAGATTTTATTCTCTTTATCCTACAAGGATATAATTATATTTATGGTATATGCATAGATCATTTCCTTATGGGATTAAGGTAGTGCATTATAAATATAAGGTAAGAGATAGAATCGAGGCTAATCCTCATAATTTGGAGCAATATTTTCGTCCACCATCACCGTGTGATTCTCGAAAATAAGCTAGGGTTTGAGGGTGATTTCTTGTAGTATTCTCCATAGATCGCCCTCACCGACGCTGGAGATTGGGCATCCGGATACAGTCCGTAGGTCAAAGCACGAGTCTCGACCGCTCGATCCGCTCATCCCGCTCGATCCACCTCGACGGATCAAAAGGTAAACACGAGAAAACCCCACGTGTTGCAATTAATTATATAGACGCATGCTAGGAATATAATCAATGTATGGTGAATTAAATATCCAAGATAGATCCTCGGGGCGAGGGCTTAACATATGTCATCCCTTCAAGAACTGTCACAAAACCATCCGGAAGGGCATAAGCCCTATCCTCCGGATGGGGAGCAACAAATTCAAAAGACTTCGGAATGAAAAATCTAGAAGCAAAATCTGCTATAGCAGAGGCATCCAAAATTGAAGAAATGGAAGAGACTTTACCAAGATCCCTGAAGGGCGGGAATCCTACTCTACGCACAAAAGGGGAGAGGAAATCAAAGGTATAAACTTCTAAATCCACCGAATAATTCGGTGACGACACTGACACGACACGGCCTTCATGGCCGTGAGAATCCTCAGAATAAGAAGGAGATGAAGAAGCCATAAAAACTTACTGGTTTTTGGTATTAAGATCGAAGAGGATGCGATGAACTCAGACGATGAACAACAATGGCTATGAAATCTTCGTTTTTCAGAAAGCAAAAACACTTTTTTTTGAAGTTTGAAAGTTGGTAACGGATAAAGTGATACGAGAAAAGGCGTATTAGAGAAGTTATTTCCAATATACACTTTATCGGGAATCCAACCGTTGTACACATTAAATGCGCATTAAATGCAGAAGACAGACCCCGTGTTCGACATCGACAAGACATCCCGCGTTCGACCTCGTCCTGACGTTACGCATTCAACCACGACGTCATGTATCCACCTCGAAGACTTTGGCATAACGCCTCGTCAGGTGAAGCTAGCCAGAAGTCCTCGGCATAACGCCTAAGCACGCGAAGCCAAGCAACAGGACTTCGGCAAAACGCCTCGGCAAGATATACAAATTGCAACACATGACCTCGGTAGACGCCCAACGACATACGACTTCAAAAGCCTCAACAACACCAAGCCGAGTCAAGACAGGACAACAACAACATCGATCGTGCTCCACTTCGTCATAAACGAATCTATGGTGAATTACAACTCCCAAACCTATCACGACCTCGCTTCTGCATCTTTTTTTTGGGGGGGGGATGTGATAAGATACGACCCAACCATCAGGCCCAAGCATCAAGCCCAATATAAATAAGTCTGACATTAAGCTCGGCCCAGACAAGTTCGGTCCAAGAAGACTCCTAAACTAGTGGGGACGCAGAAGACTCGGCCATATCTAAGAGAATCCTAATTGGAGAAGAGATAGGATTGAGATCCTATCTTAGAAGAAATCTTAGATTCGAGATCTAGGTCAATATAATTGTGTATAAATAGAGGCTAGATTAGACGGAAAATATCATCTACACTCTTTGTAATCGCTTCTTACATTCTCAATACACATACTCTCTCTCTTGCCCCGTGGACGTAGATCTAATTCAAAGATCGAACCACGTAAATCCTTTGTGTTCATCGTGCATTTATTTCCCTAACGAAATCAAGATCGATCAGTTGTGTTTAATATAACACTAGCTTCATCGAGAAGATTAAAGTTGAAAGACTATAATATAATTGCCGAGAATTTTTTAGACTACTCGACATATGATATGTAGGGGTCGGCATATGATATTTAGCTTTCTTGGGAAGCCTTATCTCTATAGTGGAACCCAGATTTTACCTTGGTTGAGTTAGAATTTATTTTGAATTTAATTAAATCAAAATAGATATAGTACCACGTGTCAATCAGAGATAATGGGTGTGTAATGCACCCTCTCTCAAGATGGAACTTACCGGAAGGGTCTAAGATAGTGTAAGAAAACCTTAATCATGCGTTTGTCCTTTGTCCATCGAGCAAGAGGACAAAATTCAAACCCACCCCCTACCTCTCGGCCAAATGCAGCCCCAAATAAGGGCTTAAGGCTTCCTTTTCATTTTCATTCTCTCCCAAAAATACAAGACATTTAGAGAGAGAAACTCCCACTTCTCTCTACAGACGTTTTCGATCCCTACCCTATTTCTACATCAAGTTTCATCTTCTTCCACCTCTGTCACACTAAATGCAGCCCTATATCACTATATCAACCTTTGCCCAAGCTTGGAAAAGGAGAAAAAGGAGGAAGCAAGAGAGATAGAGAAATAGAGAGACCGAGAGGTTGAGAGAGGGAGGAGTTGGTTTTCAAAGGTAAAAATGGCTTTTCCTCTTCATTTAAATGATGTCTACCAATTATTTTTCAAAATAGAGATGTCCTCCTATATTGCATGTTAATTTATGATGATGTTGTTGGTGTTTGTTGAGATTAATCGGTGGAAGGGAGGTGGATGCGCGAGAACGGTGTCTCGATGCCACCTAAGTGTAGTTGTTAATGTTCTTGTGTTGCTATGTGATTTTAATGTTGGAAAAGTTATTGCATGTATGATCTAGCATGAGAAATATGTTCTAATGTGACAATATAATGTTTTTATGGAAGCATATAATTTTTATGAGTTTTGAATCTTGGTAGGATGATTATTTTGTTGAGTTATGAAAACTTTCGTGAGCTAAATGGCGTGATGTTTTTAACTATGTTAAAGTGCTTTAAATTTTTTTATTTTTATACTATGTGTTGATATATGAATCTTGAACATGCACACCAAATTTTAGCCCCATCAGAGTTCATTTACTATTTTTCAAAAATTCATTTTTGAAGTTGCATTTTTCTACTGAGAAAGAGATAGACCTCAGTATAAAAATTATTTTTCTCAAACCATAACAATTTTTGTACTGTAACCAATGCACGTGTAAAATCGACACATATATATTTGATTTGGTACATGTCTCACAAATTTTTTCCTAGTGGTTTGCCCGTGATAAATTTTACAAAAAGTACAAACGCCTAGTGATTTTCGAAAATTTTCTGGAAAGGTTCTGTTTAAAAGAGAAATTTCATAGAGTTCCAGAATGATTCTGGAACGCCTAAATTTTTTATGACACATATATGAGTTCAATAACTTTCCAAATGACCACCTTCATATTTTTTTGATAAAAATACTATTTACTATGAATTTTTGAAGTCTGGTGCGCATTTTATTAAAACTAGAAACTTACCGCACTTAGCCCAATTTTCACTAAGTGTTGGAAAACACATGAGAAAGCCTATACTTGTGATTTTTATGATTAATGGATGGTGTTAAGTGTATTATCATCTAAGTATGAGTATATGAGTATGATTTTTGAATTATGAAGCTAAGTGTTCAATTTTATTATTTATCAAGTGAATAAATTGTGGAAATGGCTTAAGTACTAATATGTACGTATATGTCTAAATACGATTACGTGACACATGAATGTGCACCACGATATGAGCATATGTTTGACCAAAGCATGACTTATTATAAGGAAAATGAACAAAACATGGATAACGCCATTATGCATTCTTGTTTTAAAAATGACGTTAAGAATTACTAAGTCATGTTTTCAAAAGAATACAAGTATAAGTACTTGTGTATAAAGATAGCATTGCATATAGTATACATGAAAGTACTTATCCTTCTTGAAAGAATGAGCAAGTATGAAAACGTATTTAGATTTGAGAACCGTAAGTTCTAATTTCAAAAGTTAGTGCCGATAATAGGTAGACATAGGGATGAGATGTATGATGTGGCCAAGTTACATCATGTCATGAGCTTAATGCCTAGACTTGTCTTGTAGGACCTGTCAGACAAAACTAAAAGATCCTCAGTTGAGATCAATCAGTTCACCTAGACGAGGTGGGTTAATATTTGCGAAGTACAACTGGTTATTAAGCCCAGGTTTAGAGGTAAAAGTAAATATGTGTGCATGGATGTTTTGTTTGTTTGCTACAAAAGAAATAAGGTCGCAGTTAGACCCAAGGAAAAAGGGATCAGTAACATCGATGAAGTAACAATGGGGGCTTACACCTTAGGCCAAAGGGTAAGTTTGTGCACATTCAGGAGTCCGACCGAACTCCCCATGGCAACAAAACAAGGAATCATGTGTGGAGTAAGCCCCCTTGAACAAAGAGGTAGAAACAAACACAAGAAAAAAACTCGAGTAATGGAGCTATGACTCAAGTTTATTTTTAACACATTCAGAGAGCACGTATTCTTTTTAAAAACCTCTCTGAATTGTGTAAATGATACATGCAAATCATTGTTTCAAGTAAAATGCTTTCATTTCTCAAAATTTTGGTGGTACACTTAACCCACTTAGTGCATTAGTACTCACCTCACATTTGTTAAAATATTTTCAGGATGAGCGATGGGCTGGAGGAGGATGACGGTGTGGTTTCCCAGTAGATATGGATGGTGGTTGCATGACTTTTTGTCCTTGTCTTAGTCTATACATACCAATATATATGAAAAAATTTGATCACTGTCCCTGATATGACTCGAACTTATTTCAGATTTGTTTTGGCTATTCGAGGCCTTGACTTAAAACAATTTCATTTCTATTGGCATTTAATCGTTTAATTACATGTTTTAAATTATTTTTCCACCGTAGGGTGTTTTATTCATGTGATAGTTGCCATTGTTTTTAGTGATATATAGTCCTCATACTATATGTTAAGTCTTAATAGGGTATATTCATTAGGACGTCGATTTAACTGTTTTCGTCAATCTATTTTCGCATTATTTATGAGTCATGTTTATTTTCCACAAAACGTGGCACCCCTATGGCTGGAGCGTCACAACATTTTTCTTTTGTTTAGCTTAGTATTATTTATTTAAGATTTTTAAATCGGAGGTTATAAGATATAATGATATATTTTTTTATTATTTTATTAAACAAGAAGCTATCATGAATAAAATGAAATTTATATGTAGATTCGGTTTTTCAAAGAACTCCAAAATTATCTACTCGAAGTGATTGGATATTTTTAGAAACTTTTAAAATACACGTAAGACGATTCTATAAGGATGACCCTTCTAGCTAGGAATGTAATCGAACCGAGCCGAGCCGAGCCGAACACCATCGTGCTCAAGTTTGGTTTGTTTAGTATCAAACCGAATCTCGAGTTTTATTTATCGAATATTTCGAGCTCACGAGCTTATTCGAGCTTTAATCGAACCCAAACAAACTTTCTAAATTTAGATATATGTTTATAATATTGATTATTTTATTTTAAAAATAAATTATTTTATCCACAATAACACAATATATTTATTGATTTCTTATAACAAATAAAAATAGCTAGAGATTTAACACAATAATTACTCATTATAAAATAATTGTATCTAGTTAATAATTTTATATTTTTAAAGTAAATCAGTTAACGAACTTGTTCACGAGCTAACGAGCCGAATACTATCATGCTCAAGCTTGGTTTGTTTATCTAACGAGCTTCACTAAACAAATTCGGATGAATTTTTATCGAACCTAGCTCCGAATAGTTCATGAATAGTTTGGCTCATTTACAGCCCTACTTCTAGCTAGCTCATGAATCATGATCTTGTACTTGGCGCTTAAGCCACGCTTATCGTCATATCGCCAAGGTTTATGGAATACATGCTACAATTCCAGATCTAAATTTATAACAAAAAGAAAGATAGTTAATAATAATAAATGTGATATTTTATATATTCGTTCACATACAATTTTGATATATTTTTCAGTATATACGATATTTTTCTTCAGTGTAAATGATACTTTTTAATTACAGGGTAAAAAACAATTTATATATATTTTTTATATAATCAAATGATATTTTTCTTAACAACAAATAATATTTTTGTTCGTCCACATAATGCAAACGAATGTACTAGAGTTTTTTGTGATAATAATTTCCACGTTTTAGTATGCAAAAATTTGTGATAGTTATTCGTGATTTTAAACTAATACAACGATGTATAATATTGTCTTGCCATTAAAATAAAGCATATAATTCTTAGTCTTACTCCCTAATATTTAAGTAGTATTCACAAAATTCCCTGAACCCTAAAAAAGCATGTAATTCTTAGTTGCACTGCCTAGCATACAGACTCCCTTACGACCAAGAGAAAAAATAATAATTTATATATTTATATATATATATAGAGGATAATTCTAAAATCTTTATAGAATTGGTAGATGCTAGTGTAAAGGGTTAATGGATAAAGTGCAATTTCACTTCTAAATATTTTTGGAAAAAACAAATATATATTTGATGCAACTTTATCTCTAACGTATTTAAAAATTATACACGTTATGTTTGGTGTAACTTTATTCTTAAAGTATTTAAAAATTATATACAAATCATCTTGATGACTAACGGATTTTTTAACTCTTTTAATAATTTTTTTCCATTTTTTTTCCTTATATTAAAATATATTAAGTTTTATCAAAAAAACGATCTCTCTCAAACTTATTTCCCTTTGCCTCTCTACTGCAAATCAGAGAGAAAAAGAAACCCGTCGTCGCCTCCTCTTCTATTCGGTCAGGCCCCAGCGGAGGCTGCCGCCGACATCGTCTTCTATCATCTCTCATCTCAACCTTGCGCCGCTTCTTAAAACCAGCTGCCGCTCGTCCTTTCAGCAAACACTCGCGCACGTCAGCCACCGTCTCTGTCAATCAGCATCGCGGCCACAAGGCCGCCACAGACAACAGTACTACCGTCTGTCGCCCAACCACAGATTGTTGTTGAGTTGTCGGCCAATCTTAAATGATGCAATTCTCTTTCTTTCTCTCATATACACGATCTCTCTCACTCTATCTCAAACGCGTCTCCATCTGCCTCTCTACTTCTGCAAATAAGAAAGAAGAAAAACTCTCATAAAATGTCATCGCCTCCTCTTCTGTTTGGTCAGGCCCCGGCGAAGGCTGTCGTCAACGCCATCTTCCATTATCTCTCATCCTCAATCTTGCACTGCACACACACACAATCACCCTCTCTCTCACTCGCTCGGCCAACGGCAGGTGCCGCTGCTTCTTAAAACCAGCGGGCGCTTGCCCTTCCGACGAACGCTCGCCGCAATCAGCCACCAACCCCGTCAATCGACATCTTGGCCACAAGCCCGCCGCCGACAACAGTGCTAGCGTCTGCCGTCGCCCAACCACAAACCGCGTTTATCTATAAGCAATTCCCAAATGAATTCATTTAATATAATTTTATATTTGTTAGTTATATGAGGGAAAAAGAGAACAAAAATTGAAAATTTCATAATAAAGTTAAAGATCCGTCGGTAATCAAGGCCATTTGCACGATTTTTAAACACATTGGGCATAAAGTTATACTAATTAAACATAATAATCATTTCGTCCCATTTAAAGTGTCACATTTCTTTTGGGCACAAGTATTTTGGAGAAAAATATAAAGTAATTAAAGTGTTAAAAAGTGGATAGGGTCCACACTTTTTGAAGGATAATTACTTACTAAAATGGAATGAAACATTTATAATGAAACAAAAAAAATGTGATATTTTAAATGGGAAAGAGAGAGTAATAGAAATGTATTTTTTTCAAAAATATAATAATAGAAAATGTATTTTTTTTAAATATTTAGGAGTGAAATTACATCTTATCCCAAGGATAAGTATAATAAAATGTTTCACAATTTATAATTACAAAACTTTTTAAACGTGCATCACAATATCTTGTTCTTTCCTTTTTGCACTTAGAATATCCACAATGTTTTCAGCGGTAATACTATATCTCATTTTATCAGTAAACAACGCCGCCGTCTCAATAATGACTGTACATGTTGGACAATTAAACCTTGTCAAAAAAAGGGATGATGTGATTTCAAAAAGTAAATATATAATGTTGTAACTGCAAATTTAGGGAAAATATTATGTTATTTGATGTAGATAATCGAATTTAAATTTCATTTACTTGTTTCCAAAATGGGAAATTCTCTCTTCAGAGTCCCCATAATTCAACCCCATGTGATTGTGAAGGGATTAAATCACGATGATTTAGCGGCGAGTAGTTAGGAGGATCAATTTATAGTATCCATAAGAAGTCACTGTAAAGAAGATGAAACTCTTGAGAATGTGAAAAGCTAAATCACGATGACTCAACGGTTAAATTATCAGGAGGATCAGTGCATATATAGTGCCCATAAGGAGCCACCTTAAAGAAAGTGAAACTACCACATGGTAACTGCTATGACTTGATCTTTGATTCTTGCTCCTAAATCTGTCGACTCTTAAGCAACTGAATTAAATTCGTGGGGACTTAAATTTTATTTCCTCATAATATGTACAAGATCTCAAGGTAACTAATTAGATTCAGTATTCTTAATAAATTCAGCATTTGTTTTTTAACTATATATATCTCAGGCACGTACATAAATCTTCAGACCCGAAATCGAATACATAAACCTAACGATTTTATTTATTCACTTATTTTGAAAAAATTGAAGATGAAAATCGTTTTTATTTTATTTATGATGATGATTGTCTCAATTCAGGGTGAAACTAAAGATGAATGTTATGGACGCTGCATTGAAGATTGTGGACGTGCAGGAGTCCAATGCATCAATATTTGTGCAATTACGAGACATTGTGACGGCAAACCTGCCGCCTCTCGGCTGTCCTCCGCCATTGATGAGTTTGAAGCTGCTGATGCACTGCCTTAGAAGTAAGGAACACCAGATAGGAGGGAGAACTTATCTTTTTGAAGATATAACTTCTTAATAATTAGTTCTGTTGAAGTCGATGTCTGCTACTTTTTATTTCTACAAGAAATTATTGTTTTCTTATTTTACAATTATAATTGTCTCCTTTCCTATTTTAGTAATCCCTGCTCCCTATATATTGACAACATCTGCCACCCAAAGAAAAGGAGGAAATATCACATAGTTTTTTATTTTTCATATTACCTTTGAAACAAAATTAATTTTCTTATTACTATTAGAGTTATTTCTTCTTCTTTTTTTCTTGGAAAAAAATTATAGTTATACCAGTAAGGTTCGATCCAGAATGAGATCTACGTCCACGGAGGTGATGATCCTCAATACTTTCACTATAAACGGATTACAATGAGTGTATCTAAAAGGCTCTAGTATTCAATAAGTTGCTAACCCTTTTACCGTCGACCTAACCTCTATTTATACATGATTGTGGATCTCGTACCGGATCCCTTGATTGGTGGGATCACGATCGTTCCATAACTGACCACGATCTCCGCCATAACTGACCACGATCTCGCTTTTGACCTCGTCTTGATTAGGGTTTAGAGGATGGGCTTTGAAGCTTAACCGCTGGGGTCGTCATCGTCGCCCACTGCTTGGGCTCGCCAAGGCTCGAGCGGTTGGACCATATCCCATCATAGCCCCCAAATAGTCGAGTAACAACTATGCCGAGGTGAGGTAAAGATCGTATTTACCGAGGTTGGTTGGTGCTCTACCGAGGTTGTTGTCGGTCTTTGCCGTCTTTTTCGACGTTAGGGCTAGATCTCGACGATCCGGTCCGAATCGAGCCGACGGTTTGTCGGCCCGGGCGCACCGCTTGTCGAGGACCGAATCGAAGTCGTCTCGTCATGGGACGTAGATGTCCTGCAGGGATGTTGAGGTCCGACCGGATAACGGTATTCGTCCGAGTAATACCGAGATCCGATCTGGATAGAGATACCTTCTCGATGATACCAAGGACCGAGTCAAGCTAGCGATATCCGCTCGATGATACCGAGGTCCGAGCTAATAGAGATATCCATCTCGGATGATGCCGAGGTCCGATCTCGATAGAGATATCCTTCGACGATGCCGAGGTCCGGAGTTAGAGTGATGATTGCACGACAGACCGTGTGTCGCGTCTTTGATCACGCCACTTGCGCTGCACGGTTGGTGGGCGCTCGAAACGCTGCTCTACTCTACATCAAATTGCAATCGCCACGTGAGAAGTTGAAAAGGCAATTTGGGCGCCCATTCGCACTATAAACAGGCTCTAATGAGGAAACTGTTCACTTTCTTCTCCCCATCGCCCGCAGCAAAAGAAAACGGACCAGATTTTCAGAGTTCTCAGAAATCTATTCCCAATTCATCGAAGAAGCAATAACCCATCACTAAAAAGTAAGTATGACTTCTTCTTCCATACCTGGTTCTGCCCATTCTTCTTCTTCCCCTGATAGCGAGGTAGAGATTAGGGACTACATGTGCCATAATTTTGTGGGTAAATCCTTAGGCATTAGCGCTAGGGTTCCGTCGATTTCTCCTGCTTGAGATGATTATAACGTCAGGGACGTTAGATCGTCTCTGACCGTTGCCGAAGTAATTAGTGTAGGGAGGGATTGCCATCTGCCGGCGGAGGCTTGGTGGTGCCTGCCGGGATCCCGTGACCGAGCTTTGGCTCCTCCGGAGGGTTTTATGACGATGTATGTAGATGCCCTGAGGGCCGGTCTTAGATTTCCTTTAGCCCCCATTTTTTTGCACATTCAGGAATATTTCCAAATTCCCATATGCCAATTTACCCCAAACTCCATTAGGTCGGTAGTTGGGATGAGGCTTTCTTGTTACGGCATAGCCGAGAAGTTCTCCTTTGAGGTCTTGATGCGATTTTTTAGTGTCAAGTGTATGGGAGGAGTGTACTATTTTTTGCCTCGGCAGCCGTTTAGGGTGACTGCCCCCTCCAAGGTGTCGCAGTGGCAAAGTAAATCCTTCTTTTTGCGGGCTGATGGGCACCCGAGCTACGAGTGGGGGTTGGGTAGAATGAAGGATCTGAAAGTGAAACCCCTCGGCTACGTAGAGGACCAGCTCAACATGCTCGGTGAAGTCTCCGTAGGGTTCACCGAGGACGACCTGAATAAGGCCGGACTGAACATACACAGGTCAAAGGCCCTGTGGTCGGGTCGGAGTGGGTGAGGCACCTCTTCTTCATATTCCTTATATGTCCGATCTATTGTGTTAACAATTTTCTTCACAGTGTGAAGTCGCAAATGAAAGAAGGCCCCATTATCGCCGAGCAAGGCGCCCGAAGAAGAAAGCGAGGAGGCTGACCGCCAAGCCTCCCGTGGTGGTTGACGACCTCACCAATCGATGACGGTGCCTCGCCGGGTCGAGTCCGCCTCGAGAAAAATATTCCGCCCGCATTGCGTATGAGGTGCCGCCCTCCATTCAGATCCTCCCCAAGGTATAAATCTCTTCCATACTTGTTTTTATCCGCCTTGATGCGCATCGACTTGCGTTGTTTTTAGGAAGCGAGCTCGGTGATTGGGGATCCGCAACGTGTCGCCTGGTACATCACCGAGAGCCGCCGGTGAGGCGCCGAGCGGGAACTTGCCGCCGCACGGCAGATGCGGACGCCGCCGTGGCACCGCGGTGGAAGCGATGCTTTGTGAAGGTTCGCCAAGCCGCTCAAGAAGAAAGCTTGGCGCTGGAGGTCGCCGAGGGGAGCTCAAGAGGCGCACGAGGAGGCGGCCGGGGCGGCAGCGAGCTCGCCGACAAGAGGAGTGCCATGTCAAGGTGTCGTGGCTAATGTTGAGGGCCTTCGCCAGCAAGCTCGTCGAGTCGGAGAGCTTCTCTGCCTTCATTTCCGACCTGGCCGCCGTGCTCATGACGCGGGTGGTGTTAGACCACCTGGAGGAGCTGGCGGCCGCCATGCCTGACTTCGACAAGGTCAAGCATGGCTGGGTCGAGGTCGCTCCTCGGGAGATGAATAAGGCGTACGCTCGGGTGATCTCCGGGGTCGGGTCCTTCCCCGTGCTGGAGGCTTTGGCGGCCTCCACTTCCCTTCTGACGGCTGAGGCCATTGCTCAGTGCAAGGAGGATGAAGATCCTGAGCTTCAGGAGCTTCTCGCCGAGGTGCGGGCTGAAGCCGAGGAGGAAGAGCCGAGCTCCGAGCTCCCTTCTGAAGGGTGGCAACCGCAGCAGCAGCAGCAAGAAAGTCAGCAGGAGACCGATGAGCCCGGTAAAGAGCCTGAGGTCAGTGGACCTTCTGTAATAGGTTGACTTGCCGGGGTCGATAGGATCCCGAGCCTCAGAAGTTTCCCACTTTGTGGATAATAATAAATACAACTTTTGAAATGTGTGTTGTCCTTTATTTTTAGCACTTCACTTCTCAATACCCCGGACTCGATCATGATTTGTTGACTAAGCTAAAAGAGGCCCGAGGTGCCTTGGCGAGAAGGACGAAGAGGTGCCGCTTTTGGAGGAGCCGATCCGCCGAGCTTACCTGCACTTTCGCCAACGTGGACGCCGGCAAGGCCATCTACCGGGTGAAGAAGAAACTACAACAGTCGAATGCGAGGTGGCCCGCCGGCCGAGAATGAGACTCTAAAGCTAAGGATCATACATCTCAAGTCCGTGGAGCGGATTTATCCGCCGACGTGATTCAGGGCGCTTAATTCAATGTGAGGCAGCTCGCCGACGACGGAGTGTTCGCCTCGGATCTCTGAGGAACACGCTGAATATGAAGAGATGATCCACCGATCCGGTGGAGTAACCATATCGAGGCGAGATGATCGAGTGCGAGCTTGCTCGCCAAAGGCATGGTGCTAAGGGACGAGGAGGGGCCCAATAGCAAAAATTTTAAAGATCGCCTCGACTCCATTGTGAAGACGCCCGGATCTACGAGCTCGTCCAAGAAGAGACGCATGCCACCGCCCGCAGCAGTGAGTCCGCACCGCCCAAGCGTTGAAAAGCCCGAGCCGGGAGGCGGCTATGGTGACCATGCCAAGTGCTCCGGCTGACGGGTCCGCCAAGATGGGAGCAACTGTGGTCGGTCGTCGGAGGTGCGAGGCGCCCGAGACCTCAGTCGGCAAGGGAGGCGGCAGTCGGCGGCGGGTCGTAACCCCGCCAGCAACAAGCTCAGGGCCGCAGTCGACCTCGATTTGGAGTGCCCCTTCCGGTCGGGGTTCCTGCAATGCCCCCTTCAGGTCGGGACCCATCTGCGCCGGTTCAAAGTGCGGCTGTAGTAGGCCATGGTGGAGCTGACCTCGTCGACTGGGTGGAAGGCACCGAGTTCATCCCAGGTGTTCATCGCCGACCTGGGGATTTTGTTACGAACTGGTGTAGCTTCAGCAAGACTTGGCGAGGTGAAACTCCGAAGTCGGAGTGAGTTGTATATAGCTTAGGACTTGGTGTATAGTAGTGAATGTATTTAGGCTTTGTATCGAAGTGTATATTTCCCCCCTAGAGAGGTACAAATATAGCTTAGAACTTGGTTTTAGCCGTAAATGTATTCATACTGTTGTCGAAGTGTATATCTTCCCAAATAAAGGGGTATAAATTGACGAGATCCGATCTGGACGTCGTTTGCATGTAGATTTTCAATTTAATGAGTTATCTGTATGCCTTGCATGTAGACGTTCAATTTAATGAGTAATCTGTATACCTTGCACTTAGACGTTCAAGTTCATGAGTTGTTTGTATGTGCCATCTTCGCAAGGGCGTCCCCTTTTGAAGGTTAATTGTGGTTTATCCGAATGGATGTTCACAGAGATATAAGATGAGACGAAGTGAAATACTCATTAGAAAAACAAATGTTTTATTAAATAAGTAGACAACATCGCACTTCGCAAAGCGATAAGAGGGCTAACATGATGCCGATCTGAAATCAAAGCTATGTAAAATACCTCTTCAAATGAGTGATATGCTGTGTTCGGGAATAAGTGCACGGATAGGTGAGCAAGCTTATAGGCCCTTTGCCGAGGTCCTCGTGAACGCGGTATGGACCTTCCCATGTCGGATCTAGCTTGTTAAACGCCGACTTCATCGGGTTTCATTATTTCAGAGACGAGGTCGCTTACTAGGAGTGTGGAGGCTTTTACCTCTTGTTGTAGTACCGCAGACCGGAACTTGTACTTGGCTTCGCTTATGAAGGCGAGCTCGCTTATCCTCCGGATCATCAAGGTTGACCCGTAGGTCCTCCTCGCTGCCGCTTGGTCGAAGTGAAGAGTAGCGGGCTCGCGTGCGCCGATCTTAGCTGGTATGATGCCTCGGTGCCGAGACTAAGCTGAAGGGGGTTTCTCCGTGCGAAGTCCGAGGTGTTGTCCTGTAGGACCAGAGGACTTGAGGGAGATTTTCGACCCAGTCACCTTTAGCTCGGTCTAACCTCTTTTTCAATCCTTGTACGATCGTGCGGTTCGTCACCTCGGTCTGACCATTCGCCTGCGGGTGTGGGACCGAGGTGAAATGTTGCTTGATCTGGAGTTCTTCACACCATTCTTTGAAGTTTTTGTCAATGAACTGGGTGCCATTGTCCGAGATCAAAACATGCGGTATGCCGAAGCGGCAAACTATGTTTTTCCACACGAAGGTCTGGATCCTTCTGCTCGTGAGGCTCGAAAGTGGCTCCACTTCGACCCATTTTGTGAAGTAGTCTATAGCTACGACTAAGTATCGAAGCTGACCTGGTGCCCGGTCAAATGGACCAACGATGTCGATTCCCCACTGCATGAAAGGCCACGGACTTTGTAGGCTACTGAGATCGGTCAGGGTAGCTTCTAACCGTGGAGGAAGTCGGCACTTCGGACACCTCTTGACGAGCTCGGCCGAGTCTTGGATGAGGGTGGGTCAATAGTATCCCGACCTCGCCGTCTTCTTTGAGAGCCGTGACCCAATGTGACTTTACAAGACCCCATGTGAATCTTGTTAAGCACGTAGTCTACTTCTTCCGCCCAAGGCATCTCAGGAGAGGTTGAAGATAAGACTTCCTATAGAGAGTACCATCATGTATGAGGTATTTTTGGGATTTGACCATCATCTTTTTGGCTTCGAGCCGATCCTGAGGTAGTGCTCATTCTTCCAGGTAAGCCTTTATAGGAGACATCCAATTCAGCTCCATTTCAGTGATGATACCGACGGGACCCGCAATGCTTCTCGAATGGACTTCCTCCACCGAGGTTTTGTTGATGATGAAGCCAACCATCGAGGACGTCGCCACTGGATGTTCTCCCATAAATTGCAGAATACCTGAATGAGGTCAGCATCTCCTTTGGTTGCTTGTCTAGGATTGGTCAAGCATAATGAGATATAAAAAGTCTGTATGATTGGTCAAGCATAATGAGATATAAAAAGAATCACAGCTGAGACAACTTGAGGACGAGTTGTCGGTATAGGCCGCAAAGATAGATAAGAAGTGACTTGACTTGGTTGTGGCTATGCTGGTACGCGTCTCGACGTATTGATGGATCACGGTGAGATGAGTTCTTCTATCCGACCGTCGTGAAGAACCTAGATCTCGGTGACTTACGGCGATCTAAACCTCGATAAGGTATTAGGTGAGTATGAGTTGTCGACCATCACTTTGACTTGTTATGGGTGAGGTTATATGTTCTAACCCAATATTCTCCGCGTCTTGGGTGGTGGCGGTGTTTGTATGTCATGCTAGTTATCTCAGACGAGTCACCGTATCCGCTAGGATGATGACGCCCCTTAAGGAGCTCAAAGGTTTATTGTACTAAACCCCGCAGGTTGAGTTAGCTCAAGTACAATAATAAGGTCGAGTGGTACTACTTAAGGAATTAAAGATATTAATTATTTTAAGCAATGTAATGCTCTAAATAATTAATGGACGTCGATATCTTAAATACGGGAATCGTAATGTCTAAGTGCAAGCCCGACTCAACTTCGTAATAAAGGGGTAAGTCAAAGATTTATTCTCTAGTGGCATGAATAAATGTTTATAAATTAATTTATGTCTCGGGCTGAACATAAGATAATTAATTTATTTGAGGCCCATCTTTATTCCTTGCATTTGATCCCTGGGCTGGCCCATCTAGGCCCGTAGCTATAGGAAAATCGGCGCCCACTATGCTCTCTATGGATATGATTTGATTCTTTTTATCCATAAGAATATTATTATATTTATGGGATATGCATGGATACTTTCCTTATGGGATTATGATAATGCATTATAAATATAAGGTAAGAGATAAGATCAAAGCTAATCCTCAATTATCCTATCCATAATTTTCGAGAATCCCATTGCTCTTGGGAGAGATTTTGAAAGTCATTAGAGAAGGAGGTGATTTTCCAAGCATTCTCCATAGATTATCCTCACCGATATTGGAGATTGGGCAACCGGATACACCCGTAAGATCAAAGCACGAGTCTCGATCCGCTCATCCCCGATGATTCAAAGGTAAACACGAGAAAACCCCTACGTGTTGCAATTAATTATATAGGTGCATGCTAGAATATAATCAATGTATGGTGAATTAAACATCCAAGATAGATCATCTGGAGAGGTCAAAATGAGTTTTCCTACACTGGTATCGAGCCGGGATCGGTAGATTGGCTCGCTGGATTAATTCACGCTTGATTATTACGCACAATTAATTAATTGTTGGATCTCTCGCTCATCGTGGCTCGGTTTTATTTTTGTCGGATTTTGTTTTTCACCACGAGAAAATCCATGGTTAGATTAGATTTATTTTCCTGTAAATCTTATCCGTAAAAGCAAAACGAAGACGAAAGCACGAAGAACGAGACGACGGGTACGCCGGAGAAACCGGACGACGGCGCGAGGCGCGCGGGCGACGGCACGCTGGCGTGCTCGGCGCAGCAACGCCCTCGCCGGCGCCGCTCGGCGGCTACCGCAGGTGGGCGAACAGGGTCGTAGTCACGGCGCATCGCAGCACTGGCGTGCGGGTGCGCGATTCGCGCAGACGCCACAAAGACGCCACGGCCCGAAGCGCCAGTCTCGGCAGCGGCGACGCGGTCGCACGGCTCGGCAGCCAGCGGTGCGGGGCGCGCGCGCCATCGGATGCCTCGGCACCGCCGACACCGAAGCGCAGGCGCGCGCGCGGTGCTCGGAGCGGTTCCCGGCACCTTCGCGCTCGCACGCACGCACGCGGGCGACGGGCGCGGCGTTTGTCGATGAGATCCCGGAGTTTCGCGAGCACCGCGATCACGCGAGTATGACCGCGAGCCAACACGCGCAAAGATGCGCGCAGTAGCGGCGCGCTGGTGCGGCGTGGGCGTGGCGCCACGCAGCGTGCTCGGCGGGTCGGGTCGTTTTGCGATCGCGAGGTCGCCGCGAGGCGGTGCGCGAGAGCGGGCGGCGGCAGCAGCCGGGCGCGCGATGGGCTGTGCTCCCCAGCGGCCCAGCCCATTTTGGGCCAACCTGCCCAAACCCGGTCCAGACCGATTTTTCGCCCGAACCTGCTTTTTCGGCCCGAATCCAGCTGAGAATCCATCCGTGCGTCTGCACGCGAGGCCCATTTTTTTGAAGTTTATGAAGATCAGATTTACAATTCTATGTAATAGATTAGGCAGAAAGTGTGTTCCACGAGTGGGCCACGTGAACGCTTTATTTTATTTTTAATCGCTCATAGCATGTCGTGGATGTTTAAATTATGTAAGCATGTATGTATGTTTAAATTACGTGAGACAAACATATTATATGTTTCGTGATTGACGCGCATAGTAAGCATGCTAGGTTTATCGCGTTTTCAAGTTTTTTTAGAATTCTGCGAGCATGTTTTACATGTTGAGTTCTATAGAAAAGCATGCTAGATTACGTGATGCATGGACAAACCTTTTGAACAAAAGACTAAACAAATAACCGACATTAATTTTTAAATTAAAATGTCAAGACTCTCCACTTTTTGATCTCTAAACAAAGTGATACGACCGTGTGTAAACGTCACATGCGTGCTTGCTTGCACCTGCTTTGTCATAAGTTTGTTAGATGAGATTTCTAAATAAAACATTTTAAATCTATCGGTAGTTGGGAGTTTCATGTAATGGCGATCCACACGCTGGCTTGCATATGCGATTTTTCAAGTTCTCTAGAGATAGATTTAAATGAGATAACAAAGGAATTTTGATTAGGAAGGTATGGTCCTAGTGAGTATGCCAATTCTAAGAATTCATTTTCTATTGTTAAAATTGTGGTCTTTGCTAGACATCACCGAGTACAACTTCCGCCAAGTCCTTCTTGCGATAGTGATGTGGTCTAGTAAGGTCCAATCATTAATTTCATTTGTCATAAGGATAAGTTGACATGGATTGAAATTAAACGACTAAAAGGTATATTTTAGTGCCGTCGAGGGTTCATGTAAACGCCCACACGCTGGCTTGCATGTGGAATTGGGCGATTGGAGGTTTCAATTAATATTGTTTTATCAAAAGTTACAATATTATTGTTACTTAATTATGTGCGATCGTATGCTTATGTATTTACATTGTCTTTTCGATATGTCTCTTACACCGATTATCAATATGTCGCACAAAATCCCTTATCCGTCCGAATTTTATCGAGTGGAAACGAAACATGGAATATGTTCTTATCATCAAGAACACATGTTTGTTCTCACTACTCCTAAACCCGATGACCCATCGACGATCGACTAATGAGCGCCGAGTCAAGCGCATTTCGCATAAGTCAAACAATATGGCCAAATGCTATATGATGACTACTATGTCAAAGGCTTGTACCGCAAAGATCGATCATGGTAGACGCGATCGAAATATGGTCAAGTCTCGAGAGTAAGTTTGGGCAATCGGATCGACGTACCGCTTCCACACAATGAGAGAAATCTCTATGTGTAAGATGGAAGAAGGAAGTTCGTCCATGAACATGTCTCCACACGACTCGTATCTCATGGATAGCCTCGATCGGTTGGGAGGAGGTATTGACTGAAGCCAAGGTCGATATCATCCTCAACACACCGCCCAAGTCTTTTGAGAATTTTCACGAATGCGATCATGAGCAAGATCGAGTATACACTTAGTCATTGCTTAATGATCTCGGGTCATGAAGGAGTTATGGGCAAGGAGCACATGCCGTTGCTAGCACATCTAGGGGCCCAAATTTTCCGTTGCAAAATGGAAAAGAAAAGCGGGCACCAAAGGTGGCGAGGCAAGGGAAATAGTGGGAGTAATGGGAGCAAGAACATGCCGCCACCGCAGGCTTAAAGAAGCCAGAGAGGGGCAAGTGCTTTGCGCGGCAAGATCGGGCATTCAGGCCAAGTGCCCTATGCTCAAGGCTCAAGGTACATATTTGCTTTAGTAACGGAAACATGTTTAGCGACTTGTTCTACTCATTCATGGGTAGTAGACACGGGAAAGCGATCGATCCTGCTTGTTACACCTGCGGGGTTCTCCCGGACAAGGGGAGTCAGATGATGGCGAGATAACGATCTCCATGGGTAACGCCGGCGAAAGTCGAGGCCGTTGCAAATGGAGATGTTACTTTATGTTTTGATTCAACAGTTTTAGTTTTAAAAGACGTTTTGTATGTGCCGGATTTTCATGGAACCTTGTTTTTCGCTTCAAATTATTTATTCGTGGATATTCTCATATTTTGATAGTGGTGTTTCTATCATAAGAAATGATGAAGTTATCTCGTGGCACATTAAATAATTCGCTTTTTACTATTTCTCTCGAAAACATAATACCTATAACTATGTCAGCATCTTCTTCAAACCTTAAAAGAGAAATTTTCTTCGCAAGATGACACCATATTTCTCTGGCATCTTAGATTAGGTCACATCAATCTAAATAGGATCCAAAGATCGCCAAGAATGGAGCATTGGGTAATCTCACAGCACTCTGCTCTCACCGCATGCGAATCCTATAGAAGGTAAGATGTCGACCGCACCCTTCAAAGCGAAGGGTTATAGAGCCAAAAAAGTGTTGGAGCTAGTCCATTTCGACATGTGTGGACCGATGTCCACACAAGCTCGTGGAGGGTACGGTATTTTGTCACTTTCATCGACGATTACTCAAGGTACGGATACGTATACCGCTTTCACCGCAAGTCCGAATGCTTTGAGAAATTCAAAGAGTTTAAGGCGGAAGTGGAGCAAGCTTGGTAAGAGGATCAAGTCACCGCGGTCCGATCGCATGTGGAGAATACCTCAAGAATAACTTTATGGACAATTTGGTGCAGCAGGGATTACCTCCTACTCACTACACTGTGCACACCACAACAAAATGGTTTGTCGAGCAAGAAATAGGACTCTTTAGAAATGGTTAGATCAATGATGAGTTATGCAACATTGCCTATTTCGCTCGGGGTATGCTTAGAAACGATGGCATACTTGCTAAATCTAGTACCATCCAAGTCACGAAAAGACCCATTTCTAGTTGTGGTTTGGGCGAAGCCTAGTTTAAGCCACATAAGGATATTGGGTATCCAAAGACACGTGTCGAACAAGAAGGTCGACAAGTTGGAGGCTAGATCCGACGCAAAGTCGTTTATGGCTATCCTAGAGGGATGAAAGGTGGTTTATTCTATAGTCCTAAGGATCAAAAGGTCATTATTAGCACTAATGCCCGATTATTAGAAGAGGATTATATGACAAACCATAAATCCAAAGTTGAAATCATTCTTCGTGAATTAGAAGATGATCGTATTCCACCACCGATTAAGCCAAAGGTACGAGATGTCGTGTCTAGTGGGAGGATCGACACCGATACTCCAAGAAATTGAAGCGGGTCGAGTTCCATCGAGATACCGGCCGCACAAGGGCTCCTATCCCGAAGTTGTGCAAGATAGAGAACCACAAGTTATCGCACCCACCGCCGCCATTGTCGCCGCAGCGCCATCGTAGTGGGAGGTTGTTCGTCAACCCGAGCGATTTATGCTCGTTGGTGAATGTTCGGATTTAGTCCCGTGAAACGAAAGGTGCAATAATCGACCCATGGACATACAATGAGGCGATCTGAACATTGATGCAAGATCATGACACAATCGCTATGGACTTAGAAATTGAGTCCATAATGACTATGGATGTATACGAAAGACACCTCTACCGATGGCAAGGAAGCCATAGGTAGTAAGTGGGTATACAAGAGGAAGAGAGATTCGATGGAGAGGTTTCGCTTTTAAAGCCGTGCTTGTGGCGAAGGGTACACTCGTATTGAGGGCATCGATTTCGATGAGACCTTTCACCTCGTAGCAATGCTCAAGTCCATCGTAATTCTTCGGCCATAGCAGCCCACTTCAACCTTGAGGTTTGGCAATGGATGTGAAACCGCTTAAACTAAACGGTTACCTGAGGAAGGTAGAGACATCTATATGCAGAACCCGAAGGTTATGTGGTGAAGGGTGAAGAGCATCTAGTATGGAAGCTAAGAAGTCCATTTATGGGCTTAAGCAAGCCTCACGATCCCGGAACTTACGCTTTGATGAGGTGGTAAAATCCTATGGATTTACCCGCTGTTCAGCGAGAGTGTGTGCATCGCTTAGATGTCAACGGTGATGTGGTATTTCGCACTTTATGTAGATGACATTCTTCTAGTCGGGCAACAATGTGAAGTTGTTATCGATCGAAAGAGTTGGTTATCCGATCGCTTCAAATGAAAGACTTAGGAGATGCAGCACATTATTGGGATCAAGGTTTACCGAGATCGCAAGAGGAAAATGTTGAGCTTATCTCGCTTCTTACATCGATACCGTGATTACTCGCTTTAGTATGCAGACCGCCAAGAAAGGATCGCTACCTTTCGCATATGGCGCCCTTTATTCAAGGAGCACCACCTATGACCGCAAAGGAGATAGAGGAAATGAGACAAGTTCCTTACGCTCGCCGTAGGGAAGTCTCATGTACGCAATGTTATGTACGAGGCTCGATATCCGCTATGCGGTAGGCATAGTAGTTAGATATCGCCTAACCTCGACAAGCTCATTGGATCTGCAAAGAAGCATATACTCAAGTACCGAAAAGGACTCGCGATTATAGGCTAGTTTACCATGCGAGATAGTCTAATGCCTGGGTTATACACACCGGATTTCCAAGCCGACCGTGATGAGAAAAATCTACCTCGTGCTATGTGTTTACCTTGGGAGGTGGAACCGTATCCTCGGTGAGTGCAAAAGCAATGATGCATTGCGAACTCTACCATGGAAGCCGAACGTGAGCCGCCTGGAGGTCGCTAAGGAGGTCAGATGGTTCAAGAACTACTCATGGATCCGTGTGTGGTACGGTTTGCCCAAGAGTATCATAGTTTACTATGATAACTCGGGTGCAAAAGGGCAAACTCGAAGGAACCACGGACCCACAAGGCGACCAAACACATAGAGAGAAAGTACCATGTCATACGAGAAATCGTGAGACGAGGAGACATGCCGATTGAAAAGATTGATACGACGGATAACCTAGCGGATCCATTCACAAAGAGTTCGCCGCAAAAGTCACGGCGCACGCTCGAGGACTCGATTGCGCTTGATGGCACCCACTTAGAAAGGAAACTTTTGTATATGTGGGAGAAGCAAAGTGATGGTTTTGTTTGTAATAGCTAGTAGAGACACATTGTATACTAAAAGTTTGCTTTAGTATAAGTGGGAGATTGTCGATTTGTATCGAAAGCGCTTTGGTCGAGCTTGTATACAATGTTTCCTCGTTACCACTATTACAATCTCCTATCTCGAATTGATTACTTGATTGCATATATCCGTGTCCCCTTATCTCATATATAAGTTAGATCATACAAATGTGTGTAAGATCACGTAAGTCCGTATGATTGGTCAAGCTTAATGAGATATAAAAAGAATCACAGCGAGACAACTTGAGGACGAGTTGTCGGATAGCCGTAGTATAGATAAGAAGTGACTTGACTTGGTTGCTTGTCTATGCCGGCACGCCTCGACGTATTGATGGATCATGTGAGATGAGTTCTTCTATCCGACCGTCGTGAAGAACCTAGATCTCGGTGACTTACGATGATCTAAACCTCGATAAGGTATTAGGTGAGTACGAGATACGACCATCACTTTGACTTGTTATGGGTGAGGGTTATATGTTCTAACCCAATATTCTCCACATCTTGGGTGGTGGCGGTTTGTATGTCATGCTAGTTATCTCAGACGAGTCACCTGATCCGCTAGGATGATGACGCCCCTAAGGAGCTCAAAAGGTTTATTGTACTAAACCCCGCAGTCGAGTTAGCTCAAGTACAATAATAAGGTCGAGTGGTACTACTTAAGGAATTAAAGATATTAATTATTTTAAGCAATGTAATGCTCTAAATAATTAATGGACGCGATATCTTAAATACGGGAATCGTAATGTTCAAGTGCAAGCCCGACTCAACTTTGTAATAAAGGGTAAGTCAAGATTTATTCTCTAATGGCATGAATAAATGTTTATAAATTAATTTATGTTCTGGCCGAACATAAGATAATTAATTTATTTGAGACCCATCTTTATTTCTTGCATTTGATCCTGGGTGGCCCATCCAGCCCATAGCTATAGGAAAATCGGCGCCTCTATGCTCTCTATGGATATGATTTGATTCTTTTATCCATATGATATTATTATATTTATGGGATATGCATGGATCCTTTCCTTATGGGATTATGGTAATGCATTATAAATATAAGGTAAGAGATAAGATCAAAGCTAATCCTCAATTATCCTATCCATAATTTTCGAGAATCCCATTGCTCTTGGGAGAGATTTTCGAAAGTCATTAGAGAGAATGAGGTGATTTTCCGAAGCATTCTCCATAGATTATCCTCACTTGATATTGGAGATTGGGCAACTGTGATAAAGTCCGTAAGATCAAAACACGAGTCTCGATCCGCTCATCCTCGACAGATTCAAAGGTAAACACGAGAAACCCCACGTGTTGCAATTAATTATATAGTGCATGCTAGGAATATAATCAATGTATGGTGAATTAAACATCCAAGATAGATCCTCGGAGAGGGTCAAATGAGTTTTACCTACACGCACATCCGCCAAAGAACCTTCGTGTATGTCGAGGTCGTTCCCCGCTGTGGGAGCGGGCCTGAGTGACCTCTTTTATGGGTCGACTGGTAAATATGACCTCTACCGTAAAATCGCCTAGTGGCTTGCCCTTTATGGCCGGTCTCGAGAGATAAAATGTCGTGCTCACCGAGCTCCAAAGGCCCACTGGCTATACGTCCCGATGATTTCGGTTTTGACAAGACTTGTTTTAGAGGTTGATCGCTCACTTTTCTAACACGAAAACGCCGCAAGTATAAGGTAAGGTAGTATCGTATCCATTGTGATTGTAATGCTAAAACACGTAAGATAACTCAACAATAATTCATCATTATCCAAGCAATGTATATGGTTTGGTAAGATTTTAGGCATCGAATTTAATCTAAAGCGTATGTAACCATGCGTAAAATAAAATAAAGCAATAAAACACTTGATGGTAAAACAGATAAGAAAGACTAACCTAGGGATGCATTAATCATACCCACAATGTATATTCATCCTGCTTCCTATTAACCAATTTTAATCCGAATAAGATGGAAGATCACATATATAACCAACAACTTGATTCGACCATTTATTAATCATGGGTAGCTTGATTACTAGTTTTCCCCATTATCATATGCCTCTAAGTGAAAACAAGTAACTCCAAACAGATCACAAAGAATAAGCTTCCTACGGATGTTCCTATCTCAACTACGACTCAAGGTTTATCCAGTATTATGCATTCAAGATCGATCGACAATTAATACGCTTACGTAATTAACTGGCAACTAGATATGCATCAAGATTGATAAGAAATTAACACATATAAATAAGCACCAAGAACCATGAATCGATATCTAGAAGGTAAATAGCGATAACAGGAATCACAACATATAGGATCGGATCATGCAAACCCTAGGATTAGATGTAAATCTAGCCGGACATAATAAACGGAATAAAATACGATTTAACCATAAAATAGAAATTATATAAATGAAACCCATTAGGCGCTCGATGAACAATCGCTGGGCTCGAATCCCAACCTCAAAAAAAATGGAAATTATGCGAAAATTATCCTGACGAAAACGCTCCGATCAGACAATATATAAAACTAACGAAGAATAATGCTCAACTAAACTCTAGAATGAAATTATATGGAAACCAAATGCTAAAAGCAGAAAACCGATGAAAAATTGAAGAAAAGAGGTCTGAATCGTGTGCGGTTCGGTTAGGGGCGAGAGGTGTTGCCATATATATAGCACACCCTAAAACCTAATTTTATCCTCTGCCGCTACGCTCGCGACCATCCTCGCGGTCTCTAGTCGACCATGAAAATGTGTCATGACGCTCTCTTCGCTTCGGTCGCCTTTTGCGCCAGAGTTGCCTCGCGGCTCGGCTAGCGATCGCTAGCCATGGCCGCGAGAAATCGCTGACAGCCGACTTCTGCTGGGGCTTGCTCGCGGGCATAGGTCGCGGTCGCTGTCGATCTTGGCGCTCAATGATCTTGCCTAGCGCCCCTAGCGATCGCTAGGCTGGTCGCTAGAAATTGGGCGGTTGTGCATTTTGGCTCGGCTTCGCTCCTTGCTTCGATTTTCAACATATAGACCACACAACACCAAAAGAACACCCAAGAGCAAGATCTTCTAGAAATAGATAAAACATTAAGAACCGATACGTAAACGCACATTAAATGATCTAAACTCATCTTTACATATCAAAACGTGTAAAATGCGCTTATCAAACCCCCAAACTTAAATCATTGTTTGTCCTCAAACAAAACCAAAACAGAAAGACACAACGAAAAGATCAACGAGCGTAGCAAAGATGATAACCATTCTAAGCCTCGAAACATATTAACGCCAAAACATTAGCGCACATGACGGCGTTAGTCAACTCAACACAAACAACAATTGAAGGTAAAAACTCATTTAATTCATCCCTCACAACGGCATGTGTGTAAAATATAGAGGATACACTCAAACTCATAAAGAAATTAAGGACGTGTATACATTCAACGATCAATGCAATGCAACATCTTACCATATGATTGCCGTTTCTCTAATATCTTCACCGCGTCATTGTGTTCAAATTAGGATCAAAGAGGTCTTTTCATAGGTTGTAATGTAGGCACATTGGTTAAGGTAGGATAATATATGGCTAAGTGACTCAAGTATACTCCAAGCACCCCCATTTATCTTTTTCGAAACATATGGACTTTGTCCATTTTCCTCTTCTTTTCCAACATGCTAAATCGATGTTTTATCCCTCATAAGATACCTATACTTTGATTAAAGACCCTTTATGCTCAAAACACATAGTGAACTTATCATTGCTTTTTCTTTTCTTTTCAAGAGCTTATAGGGTTCATCATTCACAAAAAAGGTATTATTCTTCACCACATATGTATTTCTCTTGCAATATTTTTTCTCGTCATAACTACATCACAATCCCCTTTTGATTCCCATATCCATCCTCACCTCCTATCATCCAGTTAATCGAAAGAATAAGTTTAATAAAGGCTCAAAGAAGGCGACAAATGGTATATATCATCGGGTTAGTGTTTGGGTAAATATGTGGTTAACAAAGACGACCTTTATCCTTTCCAAATTAAACACATATTGCGCCTCGATACGTAAAAACGGCAAGTTCTAGAAGATAATCACATGCACGATATCACACAATTAAAAGAAATCAGATCAAGATATGTATACAAGGAAGCTCAAGTCTCACAGATAGCAAATGGTGAAAACAATGTTCTAAGCAATCTCAAGTCATTCATGCGTCATTTTCTAACATATCATGTGCACTATCATTAAATTTCACAAAAATTTCTATCGTCATTGGCCACATGGATTAACACACTTCACTTAACTCGTTGATCGATGTACACAAAACGAACAAAGAAACAAAACACGACAAAAGACCCCAAAGCATAACAACTTAACAATAAAGCATAGAAACATAAACAGATTCTCAACCAACCAAACTCGTTACTACCCCCAAACTTATTGTGAACATGTGGAAGCAATAAGGTTTGCGAAAAGAGTAGTTGGAGAGAAAACTCGACCTTGAATGTCACGCATCTCGGTGGCGGATAAAATCCGCACCATCGATCTCATCGCCGCATCATCTCCATCATCTTACGTTGTTGCTCGAGATGTGCTCGGTGTTGGCGAAGAGGGCTTGTTATTCCATCATCGAGGTCGCCCCGCCAATGTGGTTTAGACGACCATCTATTTGATCTAATCGATCATAAATCCCGGATCACCTCGGATGGGTGGTGGGTGCAATATGCCGCCTGCCTGGGAGCCACTTCCGCTCGCCACCTCATGCGGTTGCTCGCCTCGACCCGCCTTACTTGCGTTCAGCGCTGCGTCCATTCATAGTCGCGCAGGGAGCTCAAGTTCCAACCGCATCCGCGTGAAAGTAGCGGCTTATACCGCGAGCTCTGGATTGGGTAGGCGGAAAACCGATCGCCGTTTTGATCATATAGCGCCCACGTAACGCCCGGGTGCCTCTTCAGAACGCCCGGACGTATAAGCACGGCTTGTCCAGAAGATATCATGAGAGATAGGACTCTCGAATCGTTATCCCATAAAATCGCCAATGGGGTAATGAATCCTCCTATGCATATCTTTGAATTGCCTCGAAACCGTGGACTACATGTGGAAGTCGAGCTAGGAACATGCCGCATGCATCTTTCCGTTGAACATGGCTCCAATCGGGATGCTTATGTCTTGTGATAGAACAATGCAAGCGCTCGAACGCCATGTATGGTGAACGTGATGAGCCGTGGAAGTAACGGATCGCCGGATTCAGATCGAAGCTAGCCTTCGATCTCGAGGCATCATAGTACGGAGTGTGCTCGAGTCCGAGTCCATGAACTTTGGCCATACACTTTGGACCGTGTACTCGACGCCCCGATGTAGTTTTCTCTCGATTTCCATTGATTATTCCGCTTAGTTCGCCCACCGATAGTTGACGGGCTCATTGTCAAGTCGAACGTGATGTAATCCGCATTCCGCTTGTCTTGTGGACATGGATAGTCGATAGGAATTCCGTCGGGATCCGTATGTTAGATAGTTGGCCGTGATAATTGAGTACAACCCGATCTCTCGGCCAACCACGCCACGCCATTGCCTATACCCATCTTCGACAAGTGTTGATGCACATGAACATCGAGTGCTCGTGCCGTAATCTCACCAATCGATTCCAACGGCTTCTAGATGAGTCATTCGGTGGTCTTACTCCAAAATTACCGGATCGAATTCATCTTGTGGCGCATCGCGTGGCTCGTCGTGGGGCTCATCGTAGCTCGTCGTGGGGCTCATCGCGGGAAGTGGAGACAATGCTTTCCCTTGCCAGGACCGTGAGTACGCTGCATATTATACCTAAAAAATATTTCAAAGTTCAGCGCATGTATGTATAAACTATCAAAACAACGCCAACCCAAAATGCTCAATATAAATCCCCCAAACTTCAACTTAGTCAAATTATTTCCATACTTTCATATAATCTAGCAAGACAAAATAGGGGGGGGAAAACACACAATGACCCAAAAAATTTTCATAAAAGGCGTTACGGTGAATTCTCACGCGTTGCGGTCGCGAGGGTGGCATGACCACAGCGAGCGTGGTCGCGAGGGTGGTCGCGAGGTAAAATTTAGCGATTTTCATGATATTTCTAGGGGTGATAATTTGGGACGGGACTGGGAAATTCCGTCGACCCGAGTCCCAACGATTTTGGACCCCGAGTCCCGAAATTCTGAGTTGGGATCGGACCAGGGGAATTTTGATTTTCGGTATCGGAAGCCCCGAGTCCGTTCGAAATCAAGTCCCAATTTTAAATTTATCTAATTTTAATTTGGGACTTCGGGACATTTTCGATAATTCGGGATATTTCGGGTAATTCGGGACGGGACATTTTCGGAGTAATTCGTGACTTGGGACTTTCGGGATATTTTCGGAAATTTCAATTCAGACCGAGACTAAAAATGTAAATTTTTGGACCTGAGTCCAAGTCCCGATCGGGACGGGACAGGACCCAATTGCAAAATTTTGGGACTTGGGACTCGGGAAGAAGGACTGCACCCAGTCCCGATCCCGATTCTCACCCCACATATTTCTCATATTTTCGAACCCAAATCAACAATGTAGGCAAATTAAACTAACAATATACTTGTATAAACATTAATAAACCTAACATTGGACTAACCATGCTCAAACACCAAACAAATCTAACAAAATAAGCCCTAGTTTCTCAAATTTAAATAACCCACATCAATAGAATAAATGGACAAAATTCTTCCAAATCATGCTCAAGAAACGTAAACCCATGAAGAATTAAGCAAATGTAGCATACCTTGAGTGGATTTGATGGAGAAACACAAGAAAAATGGGAGAGAAAAGTGCTTGGGTGCTTGAGGAGGAAGGGGGTCACTTTTTTCTAAAAAAGGGTGTGTGTGCGTGTGGCAAAAAAATTGGGAGAAGCGAGGTTTGAAAAAATTGGTGCAAAACGGGTCAACAAACGCGGTCGGGCGGATCTCGCGGTCGAGCTCACGATCAGAAGGATGGCCTCGAGCATTTCGCCGCCAGGCGTTTTGTCATTGATCGCCGAAGCGCTGGTCGCGAGGGTGGTCGTTGGCACCGCCGCTCGCCCGTAATATCCATCGCCCATTTTTTAGCGACCACACCTCGCGGTTGCGAGGGTGGTCGCTAGACACTTGTTTGTTTTTTTTAAAGAATAAAAGCTATTAAAACTTTTGGACCTAACAAAACAACGAGACACGACATAAACAAAGAAAACAAGAAAAACAAAACAAAACAACAAAACAAAAGCATGTAAAACTGTTGGGTTACCTCCCAACCAAGGTTAGAATTATCGCCGCTAGCTCGACGGTACCTCTTATCATGGTTCGTTGAGCTTGGTCACCCGACTTCTCGGTTGAAGTGTGACTTGAAGTAGGATTTGAGGTATTGCCATTCACCTTGAAAATATTTCCACTCGAGTCGAGCGGTTCATAGCTTCCATTGGTATGTGCACGGTAAACGGTGATACGGCCCCACCATCTTGACTTGAGCTTTCCGGGAAGAGACGAGTCGAGCATTGTAAAGCAAAACTTCATTACCCGGTGAGAATCCTTTCGAAGCGAATGTGAAGATCGTGGAATTTCGAGCTCTTTCCTCAGATATCCCGGAATTTTCAAAAGCTTCATTCCTCCACTCATCAAGCTCCAACAATTGGTCACTTCTCATCAAACCGCCTCCTTGAAATCCATGTTGATTCTCCTCGGCCCAATATGCTTTGTGTCCAATTCAACGGTAAATGGCAAGATTTACCAAATACCATTTGATATGGAGATGGCAGATGGGAGCTTTGTAAGCATCCGGTAGGCCCAAATAGCATCATCTAATTGTTGGCCCAATCCTTGCGATGAACAACCGATTTCTCCAAAATCGCTGATCTCTCGGTTGGCGAGCTCACTTGCCCATTTGCTTGTGGATGATGGGGGTGACTCTATGCTTCATTATCATATTTGGCTAGGACATCGCTTTAGCCACTTATTATTAAAACGCGACCCCCATCGCTGATCAACGCCTCGGGACTCCAAATCGAGTCGAATATTCTTGTGGAGGAACTTGATCACTACCTGGAGTCGCTCGTCGTGATTGGGAATCGCCCACCCATCGGGAAACATACTCCACAGCTAGTAAAATGTACGTGTAACCACAAGACACGGGAACGGACCCATAAAGTCGATCCCCATATGTCAAATAGTTCCACTTCCATGATGATTTTCTCGTGGCATCTCGCCTTTCTTAGTGACGTTCCCATTCTTTGACAACAATCACAACTCTTGATAAAAGACCGCAATCCTGAAGATCGAAGGCCAATAGAATCCATCGTGGCAAATCTTTGCATTGTCTCGTCAGCCGCAAAATAGCCTCCATTTAAAGAACTATGACACTCGCTGATTATGTTCTCCCATTCTCCTTGGGGAACACAACACGCATCGGACCATCGGCACATCGGCGGTAGAGATGGGATCGTCCCAATAATAAAACTTGACATCGTGAGAAACTTCTTTTTCGACGAGGATCGCACGATGGAGGTAAAACTCCAATCACCAAGTAATTTACAAAATCGGCATACCATGGTGTGTGATCAATGACGCTCAAGATGTGCTCGTCTGGGAAGTTCTCCTTGATCCCAATCTTCTTATCCTCTCCTTCGACTGGTTTCTCCAATCGCGACAAGTGGTCGGCAACCACATTTTCGCAACCCTTTCTATCTTTAATTTCCATGTCGAACTCTTGAAGAAGGAGGATCCATCTCACCAACTGGCTTTGAATCTTTCTTGGCGAAATGATGACGAATGGCGGCATGATCAGTGTGGACAATAGTGTGGGTGCCCACCAAATAAGGTCTAAACTTATCAAAAGCATAGACCACAGCGAGTAATTCCTTCTCGATAGTGGTGTAGTTCATCTGAGCTGAATCGAGCGTCTTACTTGCATAATAGATGACTCGAAAAAGCTTGTCTCGTTTCTGATCCAACACAGCTCCCACTGCCCAATCACTAGCATCGCACATTAGCTCGAATGGTTGACTCCAATCAGGGGATACCAAAACTGGAGTCGAGATCAGGGCTAACTTCAATTTCTCGAACGATTCCAAACACTCACTTGTGAACACAAACTTTGTATCTTTCTCGAGCAATCTACACAATGGCTTCGTGATTGTAGAGAAGTCCTTGATGAATCTTCTGTAAAAGCCCGCATGACCGAGAAAACTCCTCAGTGATTCGACATTTGTGGGCGGAGGTAGTTTCTCGATAGCTACTATCTTTGCTCGGTCCACTTCCAAACCTTTGGCCGAGACTTTGTGACCAAGCACGATACCTTCCTTTACCATGAAATGGCACTTCTCCCAATTGAGAACAAGATTCGTCTCCTCACATCTTTGCAGCACTTGTGATAGGTTGTGGAGACAATGGTCGAACGATGAGCTAAACACGAAAAATTCGTCCATAAAGACTTCCATAATATTCTCGATCAACCCATGGAAGATGGACATCATGCACCTTTGGAACGTGGCTGGAGCATTGCACAATCCAAACGACATTCGCCTATAGGCGAAAACTCCATACGGGCACGTAAACGCCGTCTTGTGGCCGATCTTCGTGGGCGATGGCAATCTGATTGTACCCGAATATCCATCGAGAAACAATAGAACTCATACCCGCTAGTCGTCCAACAACCGATCAATAAAGGCGGGGGAAATGGTCCTTCCTCGTGGCCGTGTTTGAGAGCACGATAGTCGATGCAAACCGCCATCCCGTCACGAGTCTTGTTGCAAAAGCTCGTTTGTCTCCTCTCGATCACCGTGATACCCCTTTCTTCGATACCACTTGAGTTGGGCTAACCCACCGCGTCGGATATGGCATAGATCATGCCCGCCTAAGAGCTTCAACACTTCTTTTCTCGACGACCTCTTGCATTGCGGATTCAGCGGCGCTGAGGTTGCACCTTCGCTTGTATTCATTCTCTAACAGATCGGTGCATGCAAATCGAGGGGTGACCCCTCGATATCAAAAATAGTCCATCCAATCGCAGACTTGTCTTGCTTCAAAGACAACCATCGGTTTTGTGCCTCCTCATCCGTCAAAGCCGAAGATATTATCACCGGCACGCCTCATCGCCGCCAAGAAGGCGCATGAAGGTGGTCCGCAGCCTTTAACTCTAACTTGGGTGTGTCATCCCTTCGCTGCCACGCCATCCTCTCCTCCAATCGGCTTCCTCACATCTAAATAAGGCATCGACTCGCCGGGGAGGCCTTGACTTCATCGATGGACTCAAGGTACTCTAAAATCTCATCACACGCCTCATCGAGGTGCGAGGATGAGAAAATCGAGTTCAGTATACAAAACTCCACCGGTCGGATGATCGAAATTGAGTGGGCGACAATGCTTATAACCCGACAGCCTTCCATGGTCTTCTCGTCAGTCGCTTCATAGCATCATATAGAGATTTTCCTCTTCTCGCCGTTGACTCGAAGGTGAGATCTCCATCTTGCACGTCGATCAGTGCTCTGCCGGTAGCTAGGAACGGTCGTCCGAGAATAAGAGGTGTATTCCCATCCTCTCGCATATCGAGAACAATGAAATCTGCTGGGAAGATGAAATCTCGAACTTTCACGAGCACGTCCTCCACTATCCCTTTCGGATAAGTCACCGATGTGTTCGCCATCCAAGAGCTATGGTGGTCGGCTTGATCTCTCCAATCTCCAATCTATTAAAATGGACAACGGCATCAAATTGATGCTTGCCCCCAAATCACACGTAACCTGGAGAATGTCCTCCGATGACACATGCTATGGTGAAGTTGCGCTCGATCCTTCGCTGAGCGGCAACTTCTTCCGCAGACAAAGATCGCACTTGAGACAGATTTATCGCCTCGAATTTCCCAAGCTTCTTTTGTTGGCAACGGCATCTTTCAAAACTTCACGTAACTCGGCATGTCTCTGAGTGCATCAAGTAAAGGGATATTGATGTGCACCTTTCAAACATCTCCATGAACACCGTCAACTTCTCATCGATTTGGGCTTGGCTAAACGGCTTGAAACGGAATTGGAGGCACGACGACGGATATTTCTTCACCGGGCGGCCTTCGCGATCAGCCTCACGATCGCGTGCGGTCGCTAAGCAACTGGACACCATCGCCCTTCATCTTCAGGTGCGCTGGGCGCGTTTCTCGACGCTAGTCGCGTCAAGTTCTCGCCTTGTTTCGCGCCGCCAAGATATTCTAGCGACCGCTAGGTCGCCATGAGCCCTCGACCGACTTTCGTGCGGCGTCTTGACTTGTCGCGTCCGCCGAACCACTCGCGAGATCCTCCTTGCCGCACACCGTAGGATTCTCGCGGTCGGGATCGCGATCGCGAACTCGGCCGCGAGATCCTCTTCTTTGGCCCGCTTTCACCGCTCGCCTCGTGATTTTGATAGGCTCGTCCCTCCTCAATTGAATTGCATTACGATGATTTTAGGGTTTACCTCCAGACACTGGAAATTGGCCCGACTTGTGCCGCCCATTCGTTGTGCGGCTATCTCGACTTATTTGATTTTCCATTATCTTCATATGCTTCCCCATTGCCGCCCTCGTGGACTCCAAATGATTCATCTTCCGCCTTGCTACTTATAAATGAATTCTCAGTATCGCCATTTGTTGTATCGATCTTCCACGCCGGCTTCTTCGTCTCTTGAATTACTCCATTCTCGAACTAAGAAACACATGAGGTCTGTTGAAAATTATTGGGGTCATGACGAGAAATTTAGGCGATTTGTTTTTGGATCAGACGGATTCCCCGTGACGGTTCCTCCGATTGATGTAATTCACGCCCTCACCTCATTTATATCTCGACTGCAAAGATTTATCCGAGCCACCCTTTCCTTTCCTTTCTTTCTCAAACCGGCTTCTCAACGGGGTGAATCGCTCCATAATATTATCGTATCAATCACTTTCAACAAGAGTAGCCTTCACCACCGGTGTCCTCTCCATCGCCACCGATAACTGCTGCCGCCATCTCTTCTATGATGCGGCTGGCCTCGTCTACACGCCCTGCTCAATAAGCGCCCCCGCTGATGCATCAACAATACTCCTGTGCGAGGTGTCACCGCTATAAACCGTGTAACTGGCCGCCCCTCGAAAATCCATGTTGTGGGCACCTTCTCAATAGGCCTCGAATCTTTCCCACGACTCGAATAAAGATTCATCTCCTAACTGGGAGAAGTGGGAAATCTCGGCTATGATCTCCTGTGCTTTAGCCGGTGGAAAGTACTTTGAGAGAAATTTTTCACACAGAGTCGCCCAACTGTTGATACCAGTGCGATCTAAGGTCTTCAACCGCCTTTTGCTTGATTGCAAAGAAAATCCGAACATGCGCATCCGGATTGTGTCTTGTGGCACCCCATTCTGCTTTGATGGTGTCACAAATGTCGAGATATGTCTCGAGACGGGCATTCGGATCTTCGTGACTCCTCCTCCCGAACTGCCCCTCGAACCATGCCGATTAGGGCGGCCACTCAAAGTTATTAGCGCTACTTGGGCCCCATCCGCCTCCTTGAAATTGCTATGTAGGAGGTTTGTACATATAGTTCAACGGTCTTGCCTCCGGAGCAGGGACAACGAGTCCCATGGTCGCCAATTCGCGCCAGCATTCAGAAATCACTGGCTGGCAAAGGCGGCTACTTCGGGAGAACGCCCGTTGTTCGATTGTTCGATTTGCTGCCATTGCTTTCTTTCTTCTTTCCCGCCTCCTTCTCCTTTGTGAATTTTCGATTTCGGATCAAAGTGTAGTTCAGAGGTCCCGGGACCTTGTGAACATAAACCACCGAGAAAAGAAGGAAATCGATTGGCAAGAAAAATAAAATAAAAAATAAAATAAAATAAAATACAACTTGAATTAATAATTCCAAATTGTCAAGTTATTCCTATATGATCTTAACAATCCCGAACGGAGTTAAAATTTGATCGCCACTTTTCTAACACGAAAAACGCAAGTATAAGGTAAGTTAGAGTATCGTATCCATGTGGATTGTAACACTAAAACACGTAAGTTAACTCAACAATAATTCATCATTATCCAAGCAATGTAATTGGTTTGGTAAGATTTTAGGCTTCGAATTTAATCCAAAGCGTATGTAACCATGCGAAATATAAAATAAAGCAATAAAATCACGGATGATAAAATGATAAGGAAGACTAACCCTGTGGATACATTAATCCTATCCACAACGATGTTTATCATGTTTCCTATTAGCCAATTTTAATCCGCATAAGATGGAAGATCACATATATAACCAACAACTTGATTCGATTAATTGCGGTCAGAGATTACTAGTTTTCCCTATCACATTACGCCTCTAGGTGAAAACAAGCAACCCAAACAGATCACAAAGAATAAGTTCCTACGGATGTTCCTATCTCGCCCACGACTCGAGGTTTATCCGTATCATGCATTCAAGATCGATTGACAATTAATACTGATTACGTAATTAATCGGCAACTAGATATGCATCAAGATTGATCAAAATTAACACATATAAATAAGCACCAAGAATCATGAATCAATGCTCGGAAGGTAAATAGCGATAACAGAATCACAACATATAGGATCGGATCATGCAAACCCTAGGATTAGAATGTAAATCTAGCTGCATATAATAAACGGAATAAAATACGATTTAACCATAAAATAGAAATTATATAAATGAAACCGTATTGAAGCTGCTCGATGAACAATCGTTGGGCTTGAATCCCAACCTCAATAAAACGGAAATTTATGAAAATTATCCGGACGAATACGTCCGGATCGAGACAATACATAAAACTAACGAAGAACAATGCTAAACTAAACTCTAGAATGAAATTAAATGGAAACCAATGCTAAAACCGAAAACCGATGAAAATCAAGAAAAGAGGTCTCGAATCGTGTGCTCATTGGGGGCGCGAGGTGTTGCCATATATATAGCACACCCCAAAACCCTAATTTTATCCTCTCGTCACACGCTCATGACCGCTCCTCACGGTCGCTAGTCGACTCATGAGTCATGTGTCATGTCGCGCTCTTCGCCATGATCGCCTCTTGCGCCGTTAGGTTGCTCGCGGCCGGCTAGCGGTCGCTAGCTGGCCGCGAGAAATAAGACAAGAACTTCGGCGCTGGGGCTTGCTCGCGGGCATAGGCTCGCTGGACGCTGCTCGATCTTGGCGCCACGAATGATCTTGGCGGTCGACTAGCGACCGCCAGTTGGTCGCTAGAAACTGGCAACAGCATTTTGGCTCGCGGCTTCGCTCCTTGCTTCGATTTTCAACATATAGACCTACACAAAACCAAAAGAACACCCAAGAGCAAGATCTTCTAGAAATAGATAAAACATTAAGATCCGATACATAAACGCACATTAAATGATCTAAAGTCATCTTTAAATATCAACAATAAACGTAAAATGCGCGCTTATCGCCCTTACCTTCACCGGTTCTACCGCGGCAGCAGGATCATAAGGGCTCACCGCAATGACGAGTTCGCCTCGAAAAAACTTCACGACATGGCGTACTTTCCAACGACTCCGAGGTCACCGTCGCATCATCGGTGGCTTTATCCGACAACTCACCGTATTCCGCATTTAACCGATCGTTTTCATCGAACCGATAAAAGAAGAACTTCTTCCGCGGTTCGAATTTTGACCTCGTCTTCACTTTGAAGCTACAACGAGGTGATAATAATACCACCCCGAGTGGATTTAAACCGAAAACCTAAAGACCACCCCTAAAGTAGAGGAAAATTATGGCGGGCATAGACACCAAGACTCATCAACCGCCGAAAGAGTTTTGCATGATTTGGCAAGAGGTATGCCGAATTTTCTTTGCGTTCGGTATAAAAGGAGGAGGAAGACGAAGACCGCACTTAAGGGCATCCTCGTATATCGCGACAAATCCTACGGACGGGTACAGCCCTATCCTCCGGTCGGGAGACGCCAACTCAACAAAATTTGGGATGAAAAATTTCAAAGCAAGCTCTTTAATGGATTGAGAATCTAGACACGAAGGAAACGTTGAGACCCTACCAAAATCCCCCAAACGCGGGTAAAAAACTCTACACGCGGAAGAAATAGAAGAATCGACTATAAAAACATCTTAAGCGACGACAGAAGGACGCCGTGAAGATACCACCGGCGAACCCAGTGGCGATACTGACACCTCACGGCCTTCACGGCCGTGAGCCTCCTCGGAACGAGAAGAAGTAGCCATATATACTTACTTGTTTTAGCAAGGCTATCGAGATAAATGGCAACTGATGCTCCGACGAATACGAGCGAAAAGAGGAACAGTGCTGGAAAGTCGAACTTTTTTCAGAGAGAGAGAGTTTTTCTCAAGTTTGAAAGTTGGCGGCGGAAGTTATCCCCCCAACGTGCACTTTATCGGGACCCCAACCGCCGTATACATTAAATGGATGTGACATGTTCCGTGTTCGACCTCGGCATGGCATCCTGTGTCCGACCTCGACACGAGATTACATATTCGACTTCGACGGGGCAACGAGTGTTCGACTTCGGCCAATTTATGATCGGGCGACATTCAACTTCGGCAGATCAGACGATTCCACTCGCGGATCACAAATTTCGCGAGGCAATGTCCGATTCATCGTCCTCCATCACGACCTCACTTCACGCCTTTTTTTTGGGAGGGGGATGTGATAGGATACGCCCAACTACTGAGCCAAGCATCGTGCCCACTATAAAATGGGCCCCGACATTAGCTCGGCTATGTGAGTTCGGCCTACTGAAGACTCTCGACCAACTACAACTCAAATCGATATTGGAGACGTAGAAGATTCGGATGCATATCTAAAGAATCATTATGAGAGAAGACTTTCTTGAAAGTCAAACTCATTATGATGATATATAAATAGAGGCTAGATTAGATGAAAAGATCATCTACACTTTTGTAATCGCTTGCGACACGATGAGATATTCACTCTTGCTCCGTGGACGTAGATCTATTTCAATAGATCGAACTACGTTACTTCCTCGTGTTCTTTACGCATTCATTATCCTACGAAACAAGATCGATCAATAAGGGTATTGACCGACAAGAGTACGAATCTGAATCCCCGTCCACCAGCTCTAAAAGAAAAAATTGTAAAAATTAAAAAATTATAGTGTAATTGCACCGTCTCAAATTTGTAGTTGCAAATTTGGTGAAAGCCTTTGTTAGATTCGATAATCGACTGTATATATATTATGTCAAATTGTAACAATTCGGCTTCAGATTGACAGTTATTTCCACAAATCACCATGAATATTTTCATTTTGTTTTCATTCTTGAAATTCCTCTCTTTATAGTGTGTTCTGATTTATTCATTCCCCTCTATTTGGAAGCCTTCACACGAGTCATTCTTTGTTCATGTGACTAAGCAACAGCCATAAGTCCTTATTTATGTTCCGAACATACACGAATTCGTATTCATAGTAGTGTATTCTGAATAAATTTCGTTTATGAATTTAGAGTAAATATCAATTTAAACCCTAAACTATACATGTTTTATCAAAAATATCTTGTATTTTCAAAAATATCAATTTAAACCCCAAATTATCATATTTGTATCAATTTAAATCCCAAACTATCCTGAATACAAGGCATTTTTATACAAATATGATTTGCGTTTAAATCGATATTTTGAAAGTTCATGATATTTTGATAAACATGATAGCTTTAAGATTTAAATTAATATTTATCCAAAAAAAATATATGTATTTATATTTATTTATTTAGTAAAATAAGGATGATGTGGGAGCGGCGGCGCCGCCGAGAATGCAGGCGTTTCTGGTGAGGGTCTTTTGTCAATTTGTAGATGACGAATCCAAAGACCACAAATTAGTGGGCCACATTAGACAACTGAGTTCACTTCACTTAGACGACTTTTTGTGCTCAAGAAATTCATGCGAATCTTCCTTCCGCCACTTCAGCAAACCTGTTTTAAAGCATGTTCTTTTTTTTATTTTTCTTTCATTTTCTATGCATTGCATCTCTTCATTAATATATTAGTAGAGAGAAGATATTAAAAAATGTTTTAAAATGAGAAAATGACTGTCTTGTTTTCACGAAAAAGTTGTCTTTTGATTTCCTCTTAGGGATGTTTTTCTAATTTGGGTTATTGTATAATACACCAATTTTGGATCAATTTTGGTTTTTTCCACTAATTTTAAAAATTATCATAAAATAAACAAACTTAATGACTTTAGTGATTTTTCTACGATTTTAAATTTAAGCCAAATTAAATCTAACTTGGCATCTCGAAATTTATAATAAACAAAACGGTCAATGATATAAACGACATCGTAGAGAGATGATATTGATTGTTTTGATCACAACCAGAACCAAACGATAAAACAAACGAGAAGACATGATTTTTTTGTAATAAGGGTTGACGCAATGAATCATAGAAATCAAAGAATCTGATTTATTTTTATGGAATGACGATGTTTTATGTCCTCTTTCTACGATACCGTTTATACCACTAACTGTTTAGTCTAGAGTAAATTTTCGAGATGTCCAGTCAGATCTAATTTCGTTTGATTTGAAATCGTGGTAAAAACACTAAAATCATTAAGTTTGTGTATTTTATGATAATTTTTAAAGTTCATTGGAAAAATCAAAATTGACCCAAAGTTTGTGTATTTATGCGCCAATAACCCTTCTAATTTTTGAATTACAGGTATTATTTGATTGGGTTTGTAAAGATGGATTTTATAAATGTGTTAATGGGCAAAAATACAATTATAATATGCATATTAAATTTACTTATATTCATAATACAACTGTCACAATTATCTAATTATAGTTAAAAAGATAAAATATCCTTCAATTTGCATCGATTTTTGGAAGTTGAATGTGTCAATGTGTAAGAGATTGTGTCAATTGTTGTGAGAATCAAGCGTGGTTGCACAAATTTTAACCACTTTATTAGAAACAAGATTGAAGGGAATACATAACTAACTCCTAAATATAAAATATTTAAGATAAAACTGAATATAAAATAAAAATTTAATGTCGAAAAAATAAAAAAATTGATATTTGGATTTAAAAAATCATTTTGTTGCGATTTACACAACTAGCCACCGTTGAATTCTTCTTTGCGACACCGCCCGTGAGAATTCTAAGCTGCTAGTTGATTTTTCTTTTTCTTTTTCTTTTTTTATTTCTTTTTTTATTTAACATGTGCTAGCCGTCTGTGAGAATTCTATGCTGCTAGTTGATTTTTCTTTTTCTTTTTTATTTCTTTTTTTATTTAACATGTTTTATCAGCGTTCTACCTCGTTTGAGCTCTGATTTATGATTCGTTTACATCTACGAACTCCTATCGAACTATATTAATTAAAAATATCTCTAGCCATCGTCGCACTAGCCTCTGGCTAGACTAGCAACCGGTGGACAATGGTACGCAAACGATCTTTTTATTTTAACACATTCTTCCTCGTTCAACTCGGTTTTACGATCGGTTTGCGATACATTTAACTTTTCTCCCTTTATAAATTTGACTTGTTGTATTTACTATTTATGTAACACAAAAATTTAGGTAGGGTCGACCCAACCTAAATTTGGGTTCTCTTATGGGTTGATCCGGCCTAGACATGTCTGACCCAATCCGGCTTATAAATGTTAATTATATCATTTGTTGTGAATGAATATATCACTTGCTCTGAATAAATTTATCACATACAAATAGGTAGTCTGAGCATTAAACCTACTTAACTTAACTTAACTTAACTGAAGTTGCTCGCTTGTAATTACTTACTGTGAATAAATGTATCACTTATCATGAATAAAAATATTTGTTTACAAAATAAAATATCAATATTAATGTAATACCCGTATTTACGTGAATGAGAGATTAGCTCATGATAAGAGCTTATTAAGAAGGGCATTGCATCCTTATGAAGTGATTTGTTTAAGTTAGAAGCTTTTGTGTTAAGCTTCTCGTTGAGACGATAGAATCGAAGTAGAATCTGAAATAAGATTCTCAGATCTTATTTAGGATAAGAAGACCTAGATTCCAAGGGTATTAAGATGATAGATACATGCTCAATAAGTTTTGATTTGTAAAATTGAGAATTTCAAAATTTACGTTTTATGGCGTCAGCATTTGCGATTAAGCTCGGAGGAAGAGCAAAATATTTAAAATGGTTTTTAAGGCCAAAAATATTTTTAATTATTATATTTTAATTATATTTGATGATGGGAAAATTTAGAAAGTGATTTTTAAAGGATTTAAGAATAAATGGAATATTTAATTCCATTATTTGCATAAAATGGAATTAAATCTCTATTTTTATAAAGTGAGTTCCTATTATATATTTTATAATTTTGGAACTTTATATTGATAAAAATGATGAGTTTAAAGTGTTAAGAAGATAAGATTCAATATTGGAATTTTTGGGAATTAATTATGGAATTTTCTACAATATTTTGGAAAATTACATGAAAATATATTATTATTATTATTAATATTATTAAATACGAAATTAAAGAATAAAAATAGGAAGATTTTTTTTGGAATTCTCTAGAAAAATGGTGTGTTGTCACCATTTTGTTTTGGGAAAAATAAAGAAAAATTTATTAATAATGTGAAATTACTATTTTACCCTTACTAATTTATTTTCAAAACATGATCATCCTCCATTCTTCTCCCCCAACTCACGTTCCACACACACTTTCACACACACATTTTCTAAAAAATTTAGAGAAAAATAGGAAGATCCGACCGTTGAATTTTCGATCGGTCTTCGAATAGAGGTATAATCTCGTACCGAGAACACATCTACGGTTTGAAATTTTTAAAAACATGCTTATATGTTGAATTCAGATTTTTAGTCATTTTGAAAGAATTATGATTGATTATGTTTTGTTGATTATTTATGGATATTATGATAGATTCGACGTTTACGTATTGTTTAACGTTGAAATTGGAAAGCATATGTTATTGTTTGTAAATTCATGTAATTTTCGAAAAAGGGCATGCTTGGATCTCGAATTTATGATGTTGTTATGATTGAATTATCTTCATATATGTGTTATTGGATTGATATAAACATGTTTGGAACAAGAAAAACGTTTGAAATCGAAATTATACGAAAAACCCTAAAATGGCCGAAAACTATAGGTCCATATATTGTTGGATTTTTGATTTTATTTGATCATTTTGACTTCATATTTGGATTCTATGATATGAATAAAGCCTAAAATGATTTATTCGGATTTTCCACGATTTATTCAAAAACGATAAAATTTTAGTTTGTCGGCAAAAATTGGTTTTCAAAGCCAAAGCTTTGATCTTTATGTTTTATTGATAAAATGATGATATTTAATTATAGTTGAGCATGTATATAGGTTCTTTGGTGTTAGATGACGTCTCACGTGAATTTTCGACATTAGACCCTAAGTGATGTCTTAAGGGGATTTTCGGCTATTGGTTAAGATAAGATGATTGAAACTTGTTGTCGAGTTTTATATGATTATTGAGACATATAGTGATGAATTGGTGGAGTTTGGGCTATGATTGGTTGATCTGGTGTTGATTTGGCGATGCGTTTTATAAACGTTTATTTAAATTTAGATAGAATTGGTTTGTTAATAAGATATTAGAGGATCTGATGACCCGAGTTTTGATAAACCATAGTGTCGTAGATTTGATATCGAGAAGATATGGTCGTGTCACGACTAAGATGAGTAATGTTCTTGTTTGGCTTTTGATAGGCTTTATGCCGCTCTATGAGGATAACATATGGATAAAGAAAGAAATGGAATTGGGAATTAGTTCCTTAGCTCTAAGGAACATCCGGTGGTATAAGTATTTTCTATAATAATATGCTTATGCTTTTAAGTGTTTTCAAAAGATATGATATGATTATGCATGAAAAATGACATGAGATTTATGACATGCATTGATTTGAAAAGTTGATTGACTTGCCAATGTTTTGAACATGAGCATAAGCATAATGCACTACCTATCCACGGAAAAGAAAGAAAGAAAGAAAGAAAGAAATGACCGACGTCGGGTATGACCGTAGTTGAGAACCTTGGTCCAACTCGGGTATGTGATATTAAGGTGTTTGAGAAGGAGGCTCTCTCAACACGCATAAAGAACCGTGGATATGGGAAGGAGAGAAGAAAGTTACATGCAAACATGATACATGCATATGCATATGATATTATGATGATGAAAGCAAGTAAGTATCTCTTTATGAAAGTATATGTTATGGCAAGTCAAGTTTATAGCCCTAAGGGCAAAGTTTATCTTTATGTTTTGGCGTATACCCACGAGTGCATTTTGTACACACCGCATATATTTCTAAATATGCAGGTTGAGTTGGAGAGAATGCTGGAATCGAATGCTGCGTGAAGGAGCTTCTCTAAATGTTGATTCATATTAAGGTTGTTCTATTGTTATTTACATGTTTTATTGCCCAGAGAGTTATGTCTTCATACATAATTCTCAGCCACGTTTCGTTGCCGAGCTTTGACCTTAATTGCTTATATGTTTTGATATGATAAAGTGATCATGTCCAATGTTCGGTAAACAAGGATTTCTCGAATGCTCAGAATGGTTTTCGTTGGATTCAATATCATTCGTTTGAATCGTTGTCATTCCATGTTTTAAATTGTTGATAAACCCTTCTGGTTGACAAAACATTCCTGTAAACCTACTTCACATTTCACCTCTTGAAACCGTAAATGTTAGATTTATTTATGACAAAAGTCATATTAGTCTTTTCTCTTGACATGTGTTTAAACCCGTTGTCGTTAAATTTTCTTCTTAACCCCGAGTCACGGCCTAATTACCTGATTAGGTAGTCGGGTCGTGACAATTAATGTGTTAGAGTTCAAGCGGGATCCCCCCCACAAGAAGATTCATCTTTAGATAAGGACGAACTTATATGAGTGTGTCCCTTTTATGTAAATATGAATTATTTCTTAAACCATAGTAGACCCAGAACTCTATTTTGTATTATTTCGAAGTGAAAAATTTATACTATATCACGAAATCGTTTCACGTAAATTTTCATTAATAAAAATTATATATAAACTTTAATCAAAGGCTGAAGAAAAAGATCAAAATAAAATAAACTTGAAAAGAATCAAATTATAATTTTGTGACATATACTTATGATTATCTCATCGTTAATTAAAATATTAATATTTTCGTTCTAGATTATACAAATGTAATTTATATCCACCTAGTAGATACTCTTACGTGTGTGACGGGGTAAGATGTGATACGTTAGAATGTTTTTTACTATATATATAATATATCAATGTTATGTTTGACAGTATGTATAGTAATATTTAGAATATATAATTTATTATTTAGTTGGATTATCATTTTTTTATTAAATTATAATTCTAAACATCCTCATATTTTTTTTACAAAAACTATAATTCAAAAAATAACAATTTAGTTTAACCTCTTTCCTATGAGGTAGTCTCCTGTACATCCGTCCGCACATACGAACTTTGATACTTTTCTCCAATGTAAATAATACTTAAGTCAATGATATTTTTCTTTAATATAAATGATACTTTTCTTAATAATAAATGATAGTTTTTTCCGTCCATAATGCGATCTGGGACGAATGTATAGGAGTTTTTGTACTTTCTTATTTATACCTTATTAATAAACGGTAATAAAAGGAGCAAAGACGATCTCAGATGGATATAGCCTCAATTTTGTGTGTGGAGGGTGGGTGGCGGGGGTGAAAGAAGCGTTAGGTGTGTGAAGGTGTCATCTCTATTGCGACTAGGGATGTCAATCGGGCCAACCCGCTCGGGTTCGGACCAATCCACTCGGGTTGTCGGGCTATTCGGTTCGGGTTATTCGGGTTGACATTTTTTCGGGTTAGATATGTTCAACCCTAACCCTAAACTCTCGGGTTTCGGGCTAACCCATCGGGTCAATCGGATCAAAAAACTTAAGGAAAAAAAAATATTTTTATTGATAATGCTATATTTATAACAAATATTTTATATTAAGCGTAAGAGTACAAAGAAGTGAAAAATAAGTATAACTTTTGAATATTAAATCCTAATATATTCCAAAAGTTTTTTTTAATCTTATTATACTAACTTTCAAGAGAAAATAATGAAATTTGAAAATAGTGCTCATAATTATTTTTTTAGGGTTATTGGCGTCTAAATACATGAACTTTGGGCATATTTTTCCCACGAACTTTAAAATTGTCAATAAATACGAACTTAACATCATTGTGATTTTCCCACAAATTGAAAAGCGGTCAAAATTGAAGCGGACGTGACGATCGGCGTGGCGCCACTTCATCAAAACGAGCGTCGTTTATTTATACCAATATATATTAATTGATGATTAAATACATGAACTTTGGGTCTATTTTGGTTTTCCCACGAACTTTAAAATTTGTCAATAAATACACTTAACATTATTATAATTTTTTCATAAATTGATTGCGGTCAAAATTAAAGTCGATATAACAATCGACGTGATATCACATTATTAAAACAACGTCGTTTACTTATACAATATGTATTTAAAAGATCTTAAATACACCATAACCCTCTCCAACCTAAACCTTATCGTAAGTTGAGGTTGGAGAAAAGATAAGGGTGGGGTGGGTGGTGCGGTGTGAGTGTGAGTTAAGGTGGATTTAAGATTTTTTAATACATATTGTATAAGAAAACGATAAACCCAAACCTTATCGTAAGTTAAGGTTAGAGAAAAGAGATGGAGTGGGGTGGGATGCGGTGTGAGTATAAGTTAATGTGGATTTAAGATCTTTTAAATACATATTGTACAAGTAAAACGAGCGTCGTTTTAATAATATGATATTAAATCGATTGTTATATCGCCTTTAATTTTGACCGTCATTCAATTTGTGAAAAAAATTACAGTAATGTTAAGTGTGTATTATTTGACAAATTTTTAAAGTTAGTGGGAAAACCAAAATAGACCCAAAGTTCATGTATTTAACCGTCAATTAATATATATTGGTATAAATAAACGACGTCGTTTTGATGAAGTGGCGCCACGTCGATCGCCACGATTTCAATTTTGACCGCTTTTCAATTTTGGGAAAAATCACAATGATGTTAAGTTCGTGTATTTATTGACAATTTTAAAAGTTCGTGAGAAAACCAAAATATGTCCAAAGTTCATGTATTTAGGCGCCAATAACCTTTTTTTTTTAATATGCTTTAATAGTCATATTCCATATAACTAAATGATATTTAATAATATAATACAATTATAATGAAGTTAAAACTTATATCTTGAAAAACATTAATAAGTTAATTCAATATAGTACCATTTAAATTATATTACAATATTAAAAATAGGAATAACGCTCACAACTTAATTCTTTTTTTTAATATGTCTGAATATTCATATTTCATAATAGCTAATTCACTATTTAATAAATATTTAATAAGTTAATTCACTATAATACCAATTAAAATTTATAACTTGAAAAAAAAAAAATCACTATAAGTAATTAAATAAACAATCTATAATGGTTATAAAGTTTAAAATAATTAAACATGAAAAGTAAATTGTATCAAAGTATATACCTAAAAAAATATTGGGATATAAAAGTCATATATTGATTCTCAATACTAATCCATCATGAATTTCAAATTTAAATTCAACCTAAATTGAGAAATAAATATACAATCTCAAATAAGATTAACAACAAGACTTAAATTTTTGAAATGATGAATTTTGAATTTCTAACTATTAGACAAAGGAAAAAAATAAAGAAAAAGAAAATGATTTTTTGGCCATTTGGGTGACCATAATCGAACGAGCCAGCTCGATTAACCCATCGACCCGAATGAGCTAGCCCGAATAGCCCGATTTTATATTCGGGTTACGATTTTATAACCCAACCCTATAATTTTATCGGATTATTCGGATCAGCCCATGGGTTTCGACCCATATTGACATCCCTAATTGCGACTAAGAAACAAATTTATATATTGCAGATAATATATAATATATCATACCAAACACACCAAACATAATATGAATATGAATATCTTATACATGTAATTGCTATTAAATGCATAAACTTTGACACAATTCTAATTTGTCACATGAATTTTAAAATTTGAACTAAAATACATAAACTTTCGATGTTTATGATTTTTTTCATAATATTGAATTGCCCCAAATTGAATATAATATTACAAAATCAAAAATGACATGGCTATCAAAACGACATCATTTAGATTATATAAATTTTAGAAATAAAAGAAAAAAATGAATTCCAACTCAAACTCCAAGTCATATATCTCAATCTCTCTATCATATCTCTATCTTCTATGTAAGTTCCCCTTATGGCAGTCCACCATCTCCACCTACAACTTCTATGACATCTCTTGCGAGAACTTCAAGCTCCAATTCCCACCTCAACACCAATTTCTCTATAGTCGCGAAATTCCTCCTCTCTCTCCAGAACTTGGACCCCTCCCCTTCAATACTCCAATATCTTCGGTTCAATCTCTACAGCAACAAGATCTTGTATCATCTCATACCTCATTAGATCTGTCAGAAAATGTTATCTCCGACCTGATCTCCCACATCACGCGTCGTCTACCCTCATACTTCTCCTTCAACCTCTACAATAACTTGATGGACAATCAAAACGACATCGTTTGATTTCACGTCATTTTATTTTGCAATGTCATATTTAATTTGGGGCCATCCAATTTTATGGAAAAATAAGAAATATCAATAATTTTAAAGTTCATGTGTATTTTCGTTCAAATTTTAAAGTTCATGTGACATATCTGAATTGTGTTAAAGTTTGTGTATTTAGTGGCAATTAACCATGTTCAATTTGACGAAAATTCAATTTTATGGAAAATATCATAAATATTGAAAATTTATGTATTATCATTCAAATTAAGTTTATATAATAAACCGTAATTGTGTCAAAATTTGTGTATTTAGGAGAATTTGAGGATATTTTTTTATTGTAGGCCGAATGTACTTACTAATGTGGCATTCCAAAGGGCTTGACGCGTTTTTGTTATTAGAAATAATTAGTGTTTTAATGGGACTTATAGAGAATCTTGTTGAACTGGCTAAAATTATCATTTGATATAAAAACTAATTTTATACGAAGTACCATGGACCATACCTTTCAACTAATTATTAATGTAAAAACAAACAATTCACTTGACCATTTAAATTTCCTATCGTCTTAAATTAGATTAAAGACTATTCCCACTATTTTAGACGGGAAAGCTTACATTTGATTATTTGGTTTGATGCCTGCTTTGAATTTCAATAGTCAACTTCTTAATTGATGACGTGATATATTATTTGATTATCTTCTATATATACAATGATAAATTACAGAACTATCAAACTAAAACATAGTCAATTATGTAGGACTTGAAGAAGAAAATAGATCTTTAAGTTCGATAATCCAAAAAAGATGCATATGTATATAACGAACCCAAATATGAAAAACATAGAGAAAATAATGATATAAAATTGGGAAATGAGTAATTTAGAATAGTAGTACTTGGCAGTCACATAATACCTTCAATGATATATTTTTCATTCTTTAGAAGTTGAGGCAAAAGTTTAGAGTAAATTTTCTAATGGTAGTCTTTTTCAAAATAAAATAAAATTGGAGAAACCAATTGATAGGATATATTACCAATCGGGGCGGCCCAAAGATCGTGCCCAATACAAAGTAAAACGACGTCAAGCTCGGCTGGATAAGTTCGTGAGAAGACCCCTAAAACCGGTGGGAACGCAGGTTTCTACCATATCTAAAAGAATCCTAATTCGAGAAGGGTAGGATTAAGATCATATCCAAGATCTCGAATCCTAGTTAGAAGACCTCGGATCTAAGATCTAGGTCTAAATAATTGTGTATAAATAGAATTTAGATTAGGCGAAATAGATCATTCACACTCTTTGTAATCGCTTCACACATTCAATATACGAATCTCTCTCTCGCCTCCGTGGACGTAGATCAATTTAAAGATCGAACCACGTAAATCCCTTTGTTCTTCTCGCATTTATTTCCTAACGAAATTAAGATCGATCACCAATTTTTTTTATTATAAATATATTTACTAGACATTTTCTATAAAGCCAGATTTTAAAGATAAAAGCTGATTTTTTTTGTTTTTTATGGATCTTACAACAGTTTTTTTTTCTTTTTTTGTTTTAGTTCCACAATAGTCTTATAGATATAATTATATGAATATTATAGTGTGATCCATGTAAAAATTAATGTTATAAATATATAATTAGAGAGAAATATATAAAAAAGATAAATTTTTAAAAATTGATATGACATAGAAAAAACTGAAAGCTAATTTTTACTATTTGAGAAATCCTAAGATTTACACACTCAATGATGGACACAACATTGACCTTACCATCATTAGTGGCCACACTTGGCTATTTTGAACCCGGTTTTCTTATTAGATAGATATATAGGTCTTCCCATCATCCAGTCGCTTTGACTTCAATTTATGAAAATGTTATAATATCAGTTATGGATTTTAATGGACGGGTTTTATTCGAATCGATCCAGAATCGTTTAAAACCCATTAAATTTTAAAGCAGTGGTTCTAATTAATTCTGGTTTCGGTTCAAGATCCGCTTTAGATCCGAACCGTTTAGATCCATAGTTTGATGATCCGGCCCGATCTGGATCCGATTCTGGTTCTAAAACCAGAATCAATACTTATTTATTGATTCTGGTTCGAGTAAAACTCGTCTATTGACAAACCTAAGTTTAAATAGGCTTCTCAATGCCCTAGTTTTATTTATATCGATCGAAATCACTCATAGCCCATTAAATTATAAATCAACGATTTCGGTTCTCATTCTGGTTCTGGTTCGGTTTTGATTCTAGACCCGTTCAGATCCGGACCGCTTAAGACTCATAGTTGATGGTCGTGGTGGAATTCGAATCCAAAGATCTAATGGACCGATTCCGTAACCGTAACCATTCTTATTTATTGGTTTTGATCTTGATAAAATTCACTCATTGACATCCCTAATATCAGTAATGCTGTCATTACATCATACTAGATTAATTTTATTTTAAATATACATAATAAAACCAAAAAGTAAATGCAGCTTTAATTTGCACCATTTATTTAGGAACGATATCCAAATAGTACAAAACCAAGAGCGACCTATACTGCCTTTTTCTATATCTATCCACCAAATACATGAATACATATCTTTAAATTATAAGGAGACCAAAGAAAAAAACTCAATGTACAACTCGAGAACATGACCTTTACTCTTCTATTCCAACACTAATTTGAACTTTGAAGAGTAGTTGTTGTTAAATAATAAAAAGATTTATTTTGATTGTATTTTAAATAGTCATGGATCTGAATATATTTATGAGTAAGGGAATGTACTTAATTTAGAGAAAAAGTGAAGGGTGAAACAAGGGTCCAAATGCCACCGTTTGCATGAGCCTTGAACGTGTCACCGAACCAATTTCTCACAGCCAAATGCGTCCAAAATCCTTTGCGTAAGCAGTGACAGAATCACACTAAACTCAGACCCACCACTTGCCCTCACACCACGTGTCCCCCCGCAACCTTATCAACCACGTGTGTTCTAGAACCCGCCTCCCCGCCACGTGTCCCCCTGCCTATATATACCCCTCCCTCCCTCGCGTTCTAAGTTTCACAAAACCCCTCCTCTCTCACTTCCCCTTTAGCTCCCCCATTTCACTTTCTCCCAATTTTCTCAGAGAGAGAGACTGAGACAATTTTTTTATTTATAAATATCTTTAAATTTTCCAAGAGGAGGAAATGGCCGCCGTCAATTTGCAATTGCCGCCTGGATTTCGGTTCCATCCGACCGACGAAGAGCTCGTGATGCACTACTTGTGCCGGAAATGCGCTTCCCAGTCCATCACCGTTCCGATCATCGCCGAAATTGACCTATACAAATACGATCCCTGGGAGTTACCAGGTATTGAGCCGCGATTCCTCTAAATCTCTCCGGTTTCGTTGATTGCGATGGATTCGTTTGATTAATAGCCGCTGCATTGTTGATTAATTGCAGGTTTAGCTTTGTACGGTGAGAAGGAGTGGTACTTTTTCTCGCCCAGGGACCGGAAGTACCCGAACGGGTCGAGGCCGAACCGCGCAGCCGGCAGCGGTTACTGGAAGGCGACCGGCGCCGACAAGCCGATCTGCCAGCCCAAGTCGGTCGGTATTAAGAAGGCGCTAGTTTTCTACTCCGGCAAGGCGCCGAGAGGCGAGAAGACGAATTGGATTATGCACGAGTATCGGCTCGCCGACGTGGACCGCTCGGCTCGGAAGAAGAACAATAGCCTTAGGGTGCGTAGCCCCGACCGGATTAATTATTTCAACAATTAATTAAATTACAAAGATGAATTGAATTTAATCAGAATCAATTAATTTTATGATTGCGCCCCACGGAAAAAGAAATGATTCCTCCGACTGAAAAGATGACGATGCTGATTTGGAGATTTCCTTCTTATCTCTTTAATTTCACATTCAAACAAAAATGATTGGTGGTCGGAGTCAAATTTCGATATTTGACGACTGTGATTTGACCTTTACAGCTGGATGATTGGGTGCTGTGCCGCATATACAACAAGAAGGGTACGATCGAGCGACGGCAGCAGCAGGCGAGCGTCAGCACCCGGAATATGACGAGCGCGGTGACTTCAGAGGACACGAAGCCGGTGATCCTGAAGCCGGTGCCGGAGTCTTCGCCGATGGTGTACGACGACCTCATGTACGTCGACGCGTCGGATTCGATGCCGCGGCTGCACACGGACTCGAGCTGCTCCGAGCACGTTCTGTCGCCGGAGGTGCAGAGCGCCCCTAAGCTGGCGGAGTGGGAGAGGGCGGCGCTCGACTTTCCCTTCAGCTACATGGACGGCGGGGGAGCCGGCGGTGCGCTGATGGGCTCGCAGTTCGAGGGAAATTATCAGATGGAGTCGATGCAGGTGTTCGCGCCGTACATGAGCAAGCCGTTCTAAGGTGTGGGGGGTTTGGGTCGCACATGGCACAGGAGACTCGGGGTCTATGAGTGTGCACGTGCGATCAAGGGTTAGTCAGGGTGACGTGATAGTGGTTAGTGGGTAATTTAATTTGTATTACAGTGTATTTGGGTTGGTATAAAAGGAGGAAAAAATTATTAGTGAAATGGTGGAATCGGGTTTCGTTATTATTGGCCGGAAAATGTAATTACGAAAGGAAACTGGATTTGTGTAAATCTATTGTAGTAAAAGCTGTAATACGTATGTTATTAATATTTTATGTCAACTATAAGAACTTCTATTTCACAAATTGGTCCAAGCGTTAGTGTATATATGTTAGTGATGGGATGCTGAATTGATTAATTGACCCCGTTGAAATTGGGTAGAAAAGACTATATCCATGACATATATAGGTGGAACATATTAAAGTATCGAATCCAAAATTTATCAAGATCATGTATCTATCAAAGAGCATAAAAATAGCTGATTACAAATGGAATGAGATTTACTCAAGAATTACAATAATTAGTCGGAAAAGAATGCACTTAATTTATTAAATGTAGCATATTCTAAATTGTCAATCTCACTAATCCAGCAAAATGTTATTAAGGCATTAATACACACAATTTTCTTTTCTAATTGTGATATATCTGCGGTAAAAGGTAGCCCAAAATTTTGGATCGGAACGTGTTATTCGGGTACGAACTTGCTGCCGGTGGTCCTCCCGTTAATACGCTTCCATTCCACTTTCTTCTGTGCAATTTATCGACTTTCTTAGAATCATTTTGTTCTACCTCGAATATGTAGGAAAACATATGTTTAGCCCGCCTTAGGGATCCATCTTGGATATTTAATTCACCATACATTGATTATAAACCCAGCGTGCGTCTATATAATTAATCGCAACACGTAGGGTTTTCACGTGTTTACCTTTGGATCGAAGAGGTCGATGGAGCGAGATGAAAGGATCGAGCGGATCGGACTCGTGCTTTGACCTTCAGGATCGTATCCCGGTTGTCCAATCTCCAGCGTCGGTGAGGCGATCTATGGAGAACGCTTGGAAAATCACCCAATGCTCTCTCACCAAAACTCACGAAATTCTCTCTCAAACACAATGAGATGTCCGAAAATAGTGTGTGGATTATGTGAGCATTAACCTGACTTTATCTCATACCTTATATTTATAATGCACTACCTTAATCCCATATGGAAATTACCATAATCCTATATGGAAATTACCATAATCTATATGGAATATTACCATAATCTCGGGATTATTTCCATGTTATCGGGATTATTACCATAATCTTATATGGAAAGGATCTATCGTATACTGTAAATATAATAATATCCTTGTGGATAAAGAGAATAAAATCTTGCCATAGGAGCAATAGGGCGCCCGATTTCCAAGAGCTTACGGGCTTGGATGGGCCGCCAGGGGATCAAATCGCGAGGAATAAAGATGGTTACCAAATAAATTAATTATCTTATGTTGTTGTAACATAAATTAATTTATAAACATTCGATCATGCCACTAGAGAAAGAATGTTGACTTACCCCTTTATTACCGAAGTTGAGTCGAGCTTGCACTTAGACATTACTGAATCCCAGATTTAAGATATCGAGCGTCCATTAATTATTTATAGATTCGATCGCTTAAAATAATTAATAACTTCATTTCATAAGTAGTACCACTCAACCTTATTATTGTCTTGAGCTAACTCAACTGCGGGGTTTAGTACAATAAACCTTTGAGCTCTTAAGGGGCGTCATCATCCTTAACGGATACGGTGACTCGACTGAGATAACTAGCGTGACATCAAGATCGCCACCACCCAAGACGCGGAGAATCTTGGGTTAGAACATATAACCCTCACTCATAACAAGTCAAAGTGATGGTCAACAACTCATACTCACCTAATACCTTATCGAGGTTTAGATCATCGTAAGTCACCGAGATCTTGGTTCTTCACGACGATCAGAAAGAAGAACACATCTCACCGTGATCCTTCAATACGTCGAGACGCATCCGGCGTAGACAAGCAACTAAGTCAAGTCACTTCTTATCTATCTGCTGACTCAAACCGACAACTCGTCCTTAAGTTGTCTCGGTGTGAAACTTTTATATCTCATTGTTTCGACCAATCATACGGACTTACGTGATCTTCACACATCGTATGATCTAACTTATATATGAGATAAGGGGACACGATATATGCAATCAAGTATTCAATTCGGATAGGAGATTGTAATAGTGGTAACGAGAAACATTGTATACAAGCTCAACCAAACCGCCAAGATGAAACCAACAATCTCCCACTTATACTAAAGCAAACTTTTAGTATACAATGTGTCTCTACTAGCTATTACAAACAACCATCACTTGCTTCTCCCACTTATACAAAAGTTTCCTTTCTAAGTGGGTGCCATCGTGCAATCCAAGTCCTCTAACGTGTCCATCGTAGACTTTTGCGGCGAGGCTCTTCGTGAATGGATCCGCTAGATTTTCCGTCGTATCAATCTTTTCAATCAAGACGCCACCGCCTAACGATTTCTCGTATGACATGGTACTTTCTCTCTATGTGTTTGGTCGCCTTGTGGGTCCGTGGTTCCTTCGAGTTGCCTTTTGCACACGAGTTATCACGAGAAACTATGATACTATTGGGCAAACCGGTACCACACCTAGATCCACGAGGTAGTTCTTGAACCATCTGACCTCCTTAGAAGCCTCAGGCGGCTACATATTCGGCTTCCATGGTAGAGTCCGCAATGCACGCATTGCTTTGCCTCACCGCCAGATACGGCTCCACCTCCCAAGGTAAACACATAGCCGAGGTTGACTTTTTCTCATCACGGTCGACTTTGAAATCCGAAGTCAGATAACCCAAAGGCATTAGACTATCTCGCATGGTAAACTAGCTATAATCTCGAGTCCTTTTCGGTACTTGAGTATATGCTTTATCGCAGTCAATGAGCTTGTCGAGGTTAGATCGATATCTAGCTACTATGCCTACCGCACAGCGAGATATCGGGCCTCGTGCATAGCATTGCGTACATGAGACTTCCTACGGCGAGCGTGAGGAACTTGTCTCATTTCCTCTATCTCCTTGGTCATAGGTGATCGCGTCTTAGATAAAGGAATGCCATGTCCGAAGGTAGCAATCCTTTCTTGGCGGTCCGCATACTAAAGCGAGTAATCACAAAGATCAATGTAAGGCGCCCGAGATAAGCTCAACATTTTCTTCTTGCGATCTCGGTAAACCTTGATCCCAAGAATGTTGCATCTCCTAAGTCTTTCATTTGAAACCGATCGGATAGCCAACTCTTTACGCGTCGATATGACTTCACGTTGTTGCCGACTAGAAGGATGTCATCTACATAAAGTGCAAGAAATACCACATGACTGTTGACATCTAACCGATACACACAACTCGCTAGGCAACTGGGTAAATCCATGGGACTTTACTACGTCAAAGCGTAAGTTCCATGATCGGGAGGTTCGCTAAGTCCATAAATGGACTTCTTAAGCTTCCATACTAGATGCTCTTCACCCTTTACCACATAACCTTCGTGTTGTTTGATATAGATGTCTCTACCTTCCGAGGTATCCGTTAGAAAGCGGTTTTAACATCCATTTGCCAAACCTCTAGGTTCAAGTGGCTGCTATGGCTAGAAGAATTACGATGGACTTGAGCATTACTAGTGCAAAAGGTCTCATCGAAATCGATGCCCTCAACTGAGTGTACCCTTCGCCACAAGCCACGGCTTTGAAAGCGAAACCCTCCATCGGAATCTCTTCCTCTCAGATATCCACTTACTACCTATGGCTTCCTCGCTATCTGGTAGAGGTGTCTTTCATATACATCCATAGCCAGCATGGACTCCATTTCTAAGTCCATAGCGGTGTGCCATGATCTTGCATCAATATCTTCAGATCGCCTCCTTGTATGTCCATGGGTCGATTATTGCATGTTCGTCTGTGGGACTAAATCCAAGATTCACCCACGAACATAAATCGCTCGGGTTGACGAACAACCCTCCCACTACTGACGAGGTTCTACAGCACAATGGCAACGGTGGGTGCAGATACTTGTGGTTCTCTAACTTACACAACTTTCGTGTAGGTACCACTTGACGGTCGGTATCTCGGTGTGAACTCGACCCACTTCAATTTCTTGAAGTATCCGGTGTCGATCCTCCCACTAGACTCGACATCTCGCACCTTCGCCTAATCGGTGGTGGAATAAGATCATCTTCAATTCTTGAAGAATGATTTCAACTTTGGACTTATGATTTTCATATAATCATCTTCTAAGAATCGGGCATTAGTGCTAATAATGACCTTCCGATCCTTAGGACTATAGAATAAACCACCTTCGCTCATCTAGGATAGCCAATAAACGCCTTGCGTGGGATCTAGCCTCCAACTTGTCGCCTTCTTGTTCAAAGACGCGTGTCGGATCGCCCATATCCTTATGTGGCTTAAACCAGCTTACGCCCAAACCACAACTCGAAAGGGTCTTTTCGGTCGACTTGGGCCGGTACTAGATTTAGCAAGTATGCCGTCTCTAAGCATACCCCGAATGAAATAGGCAATGTAGCATAACTTACCATAGATCTAACCATTTCCAAAAGAGTCCTATTTCTTCGCTCGACACACCATTTTCTTTGTGGTGTGCACGGTGAAATCTTGTTGGGATGTAATCCCACACTTCACTAGATAGTCCATAAACTCGTTATCGAGGTATTCGCCACCGCGATCGGATCACATGACTTGATACTCTTACCCAGCTTCGCTCCACTTCCGCCTTAAACTCTTTGAATTTCTCAAAGCATTGGACTTGCGGTGAAGCGGTATACGTATCCGCACCTCGAGTAATCGTCAATGAAAGTGACAAAATACTTGTACCTCCACGAGCTTGTGTGGACATCGGTCCACACAGTCGAATGGACTAACTCCATCATTTCTTTCGCTCTATAACCCTTCGCTTTGAAGGGTCGATCGACATCTTACCTTCTATATAGATTCGCAGATCGAACGAGTAACCGTGAGATTACCCAACGCCCATTCTTAGCCGTCTTTGGATCCTATTTAGATTGATGTGACCTAATCTAAGATGCCGAGAAAAGTAGAGTCATCTTCTAAGAAAACTTTCTCTTTTAGGGTTTGATGAAGACGCAACATAGTTATAGGTATTATGTTTGGTAGAAATAGTATAAAGCGAATTATATAACGTACAACACGAGATAACCGTCATTTCTTATGATAGAAACACCACTATCAAAAATAACGTAATATCCATGAGTAAATAATTTGAAACAGAAACAAGGTTCACCGAAAATCCGCACATATAAAACGTCCTTTAAAACTAAAACTGTTTTCTCAAAACATAAAGTAACATCTCCAACCGCAACGGCCTCGACTTTCGCGCGTTGCCCATGGAGATCATTATCTCGCCATCAAACAGCTCCCTTGTCGCGCAGAACCCTCGCAAGGTGTAACAAACATGATTAGTTGCGCCGTATCTACTACCCAAGAATGGGTAGAACAAGTCGCTAAACATGTTTCGTTACTAAAGCAAACGGCGCACTGAGCCTCGAGCATAGGGCACTTGGCCTTCCAATGCCCGGTCTTACCGCACTTCAAGCACTTGCCGCTTCTCCTTCGCTTCTTCTGCCTCGTGGCAACCATGTTCTTGTTCCCATTACTCCCACTATTTGCCTTCGCCTCTTCCACCTTTGGTACCCTTTTCTATTTCCATTTTGCAATGAAAATTTTGGGCCCTTAGATGTGCTAGCAAGAGCATGTGCTCATTTTCCCATAACTCCTTCATGACCTACGAGATCATTAAGCAACCGACTAAGTGTGAACTCGGTCTTGCTCATGATCGCATTCTACGCCGAAAGTTCTCAAAAGACTTGGGCGGTGTATTGAGGATGATATCGACCTTGGCTTCACCGTCAATATCTCCTCCCAACCGATCAAGACTATCCATGAGATGAGTCATGGGAGACATGTTCATGGACCGAACTTCCTTCTTCCATCTTACACGCCAAGATTTCTCTCATTGTGTGGAAGCGGATCGTCGATCCGATCGCCCAAACTTACTCTCGAGACTTGACCAAATATCGTCGCGTCTACCATCGGATCGATCTGCGGTACAAGCCTTTGGACATAGTAGTCATCATATAGCATTTAGCCGTATTGTTTGACTTATTTCAATGTCCGCTTGACTCTCGCTGCTCATTAGTCGATCGTCGATAAGGGCATCGGGTTTAGGAGTAGTGAGAACAAACATGTGTTCTTCAAATGATAAGAACATATTCCATGTTTCGTTTCCACTCGATAAAATTTGGACGGATAGCGGTTTTGTGCGAGCATATTGATAATCGCGTAAGAGACATATCTCGAAGCGATAATGTAAACACATAAGCATACGATCGCATAAAATTCGTAACAATAATATTGTAACCTTTTGATAAAACAATATTAATTGAAACCTCCAATCGCCCAAGGAATCCCACATGCAAGCCACGCGTGTGGGCGTACACATGAACCCCTCGACCCATTAAAATATACCTTTTAGTCGTTTAATTTCAATCCATGTCAACTTATCCTTACGACAAATGAAATTAACGATTGGACTACTAGACCACATCACTATCGCAAGAAGGACTTCGGGAAGTTGTACTTGAGGTGATGTCTAAGCATTGACCACAATTTTAACGAAAATGAATTCTTAAATTGGCATACTCACTCGGACCATACCGCTTCCAATTCAAATTCTTTTGTTATCTCTTTTATATCTATCTCTAGAGAACTTATGAAAATCGCACATACGCAAGCCGCAGCGTGTGGGCGTACACATGAAACTCTCACTTCTCAATAGCTATAAAAGTTTTATTTAGAAATCTCATCTAACAAACTTATGATAAGCAAGCAAGCAAGCAGCGCGGGTGGGCGTTTACTCACGATGCATGTCACTTTGTTTAGAGATCAAAAGTGGAGGTCTTGACATTTTAATTTGAAAAATTAATTTGTCGGGTTGCTTGCTTAGTCTTTTTATTCAAAAGGTTTGTCCATGCAGATCACGTAATCTAGCATGCTTTTCTATAGAACTCAACATGTAAAACATGCTCATGAATTCTAAAATATATGCTTGATAAACGCGATAAACTAGCATGCTTACTATGCGCGTCCAATTACGTAAAACACTTAAAGGTTTGTCGGCGTAATATCAACATACATAACGTACTCTGCATTATTTAAACATCCACGACATGCATATGAGCGATAACAATAAAATAAAGCGTTCATCGCGCCCAATCGTGAAACACGCACATTCATATCTAATCTATTACATAGATTTACAAAGCATGCAATTAAACTTCAAAACGGGCCTCGCGTGCCCGCACGGACGGATAATCTGGTTGGGCTGGAAAAATGGGTGCGGGCGGGTCGGCCTAATCATCCGGGCAGCGCTAGGGCAAAGCCCACCGCTTCACCTTGCGGCGCGCGGCGCTGCCGCGTGTTCCTCGCGGCTACCTGCGCGTCGATTAACCGTCGAGCACGCTGCGTTGGCCACGCCCGGCGCGAACACTGCCGAGATGTCGTTGCCCGGCGACCGAAACTTCGCGATCGCGATGCGCCGCATGCGCCGGGTTTCACGCGCGAACGCGGCGCCGTCGCTTGCTAGCTCGCGACGGCGCGTTGCCTCGCGGGTCGCCCTCGCGACCATGAGCTCGCTCGCTAAGCGCGCCAGGATCTCGTGAGAGCAGCGCCCGTCGCCGTGGCCCTCGCGATCTCCTCGCGACGCGAGGCTCGCTCATGAAACCGATCGAAGGATCGCCAGAGACTGTTTTTCCCGTCGTTTCGTTCTTCGTTCTTTCGTCTTCGTTCTTCTTTTACAGATAAGATTTACAGAATAAAATCTAATCTAACCACGGATTTTCTCGTGGTGTAAAAACAAAACCCAACAAAAACAATAAACGAGCCACGATGAACGACAGATCCACAATTAAATTGAGCACGTAATAATCAAGCGTGAATTAATCAGCAGAGCCAAGATTCTCGATCCCGGGCTCGATACCAGTGTAGGGAAAACATATGTTTAGCCTGCCCGAGATCCGTCTTGGATATTTAATTCACCATACATTGATTATAAACCTAGCATGCGTCTATATAATTAATCGCAACACGTAGGGGTTTTCACGTGTTTAACTTTAGATCTGAAGAGGTCGATGAAACGAGATGAAAGGATCGAACGGATCGGACTCGTGCTTTGACCTTATGGACTGTATCCCGGTTTCCCAATCTCCAACGTCGAGTGAGGACGATCTATGGAGAATGCTTCGGAAAATCACCCAATGCTCTCTCACCAAAACTCACGAAAATTCTCTCTCAAACACAATGAGATGTCCGAAAATAGTGTGTGGATTATGTGAGCATTAACCTAGACTTTATCTCATACCTTATATTTATAATGCACTACCTTAATCCCATATGGAAATTACCATAATCCTATATGGAAATTACCATAATCCTATATGGAATATTACCATAATCTCAGGATTATTTCCATACTCTCAGGATTATTTCCATATTCTCAGGATTATTACCATAATCTTATATGGAAAGGATCTATGCATATACCATAAATATAATAATATCCTTGTGGATAAAGAGAATAAAATCTTGCCATAGGAGCAATAGGGGCGCCGATTTCCAAGAGCTTACGGGCCTGGATGGCCGGCCCAGGATCAAATCAAGGAATAAAGATGAGCCTCAAATAAATTAATTATCTTATGTTCACCCGAACATAAATTAATTTATAAACATTCGATCATGCCACTAGAGAAAGAATGTTGACTTACCCCTTTATTACCGAAGTTGAGTCGGGCTTGCACTTAGACATTACTGAATCCCGTATTTAAGATATCGAACGTCCATTAATTATTTATAGCATTCGATCGCTAAAATAATTAATAACTTCATTTCATAAGTAGTACCACTCAACCTTATTATTGTACTTGAGCTAACTCAACCGCGGGGTTTAGTACAATAAACCTTTGAGCTCCTTAAGGGGCGCCATCATCCTTAACGGATCACGGTGACTCGTCTGAGATAACTAGCATGACATACAAGACCGCCACCACCCAAAATGCGAGAATCTTGGGTTAGAACATATAACCTCACTCATAACAAGTCAAAGTGATGGTCAAGAACTCATACTCACCTAATACCTTATCGAGGTTTAGATCATCGTAAGTCATCGAGATCTTGGTTCTTCACGACGGTCGAAAGAAGAACACATCTCACCGTGATCCTTGATACGTCGAGACGCACCCAAGCATAGACAAGCAACTAAGTCAAGTCACTTCTTATCTATCTGCAGCCTAAACCGACAACTCGTCCTTAAGTTGTCTCGGTGTGAAACTTTTATATCTCATTAAGCTTGACCAATCATACTGACTGCGTGATCTTCTACACACCGTATGATCTAACTTATATATGAGATAAGGGACACGATATATGCAATCAAGTATTCAATTCGGATAGGAGATTGTAATAGTGGTAACAGGAAACATTGTATACAAGCTCAACTAAACCGCTTTTAGTATACAATCCAATGTAATATTCGGCACCTCCCTCTTTCCACTGAGTTCGACTCCTGCGCAATTTGTTGTAGATGTATCCTCACAATATGACGTGTATTGATGAAGTGAACATAAGACGGTTAAATATTTTATGCAATATTGAAAATCAAGATGAATTTTAATAGATTATGGAGTTTGTGAACTGTGAGTGTTGACCTACTGTTCACCTTTGTAAAGGTAAGAGAATATTAAGTAAAAATTAACATGGTTTAGTTTTCTCTGATCAAAACGTTATAAATTTAAATCCTATTAATTTTATAGGAGTAAATATGTTATACCTAAATTTGTAAGTATAGTTTATCTGTTTTGTATTTTTTTGCAAGCTATTACATAAAAACATAAAGAAAAATAATATTATTGAACCATAATAATCCAAATTATTGAGACATCAAGGTTGATCAGAAAATATTTAAGAAGAATCGGATCGGGTTGGGCCTAAAAATAACAAAATATTTTTTTTTTCTTTTTTTTTTTTGGGGGGGGGGGTTTAACTTGTTACAAAATGCGAGCTTTATCACCTGTGGAGCTAGATTATAATTTTGAGTCGAGCTAAATCGTTGTAGTTGTAATTAATATTGCTTCATGTTATAATAATGTGAAAATATAAATTACAGATTAACATTTGCTTGCAATAATAAATAAGTAGCCCAATAACAATGTTTACATCAATCCAAGTCACCACTCCCTTATGCTTTGTCAATATCTGATTGTTGGACTTGCAACCACTAAAACGTTTTTCATATACTACTATTTACATAAAAATAAGGTGAAATATATACAACTACTACCTTTTGGTAAATTTAATACTCCCCATATCCAATAATTAAATTTACTACACTACATACCATTTTATTATTTTAATGGTTTTGAATAAAAAAATTGATCGAATGTCAATCAATCTGCAATATCCACATTTATTTTGCAGAACCGTTAGTGTTGACTGAATAATTCTAAATGATTGTCCAATTAACTTACAATTATATTATCAATATAAGAATTTATCTATAGTTAATCATTGAATCATGTTTTAAATATGAAAATTAACATAAATGAATCAAAAATTAATTCTGATTAAAATCATCGATTTTGATTCGGTTTAGCATGTTTTCGATCGACCAGAAACAAGCTAATTCTCGACCGAAATCAGCGAAATAAATTAAGAATAAACTTATTAATAGTTGTTATTTATTGATGTTTCCGGTCGACCGGAAACAGGAAGATACTTGACCGGAAACAAGAAGTTATTTATTGATGTTTTCGATCGATCAGAAACAAGAATTTGTCGATCGCTGAGAAGCCTTCCTCGACCGGAGACAACCTTTGTCGACCGGAAACATGAAACTAATTCTATTTTCAATATATACATATAACTCTTGTTTCCGGTCGACTAAGGCTTCTCTCCAGTCGAGGAAGGCTTCTCTCCAGTCGACCGGAGAGAAGGCTTTCTCGATCGGAGAGAAGGCCTTCTCGATCGGAGAGAAGCCTTTATCGACCGAAAACAGCGAGTAATATATATGTATTGAAAAATTACAGATAGGAGCCGAGAAAAATTCGAATATTTCCTTCGGGAACGATTCAGGCTCGACTATTGATTCCGAATTGTTCTTCACGGGAATGGGAACGCCAAAGCTTTCTCTTTCTCTTGATTATGCAATATCTTTCTCTCTTCTTATCTCTCGAAAATTTTGAAAACTAGAAGTCTGTATAAAGAAGTGAGACGAAGTGAGAGAAGGAAGTCAAAACGAAATCTGTAAAAATCGAGTTTTTTTTTTGTTTGAATTTACACAGACTTTAATGAAAAAAATAATTAGATTCTCAATCTCTCACGTCAAGCTTTCACTTTTTACAGACTTTTTACAAAAGAATACATTAATTTAATGAATTGGGTATAGGATATTGATAAATCTTGTGTGTGAGTTTGTGAAAACAATAAAGAACACAAGAGGTTTTACGTGGTTCGATCGAGGAAAAGATCTCGCCCACGGAGGAATGATTCCCCAATACTTTCACTATCTTGCGATTACAATGAATGTATTGAAAAACCCTAGTATTCGATAGTTGCTAACCCCCTCTACCTTCAACCTAAACTCTATTTATACATATTGTGGATCCTTTAAGATTACCATGGATCCCTTGACTTGTGTGATCCCATCCCTGAATATCTCCTTCAATATCTCTTCTTAGATTTGATCTTGAATAGGGTTTAGATGTTGGGCTTTGGGCCGAACCGTGTAGGCGCCGAATTGCTAGGCTGAGCCCAATACGTGGGTCTGCTATCGGGCTTGAGCGGTTAGGCCATATCCCATCATAGCCCCCCCAATTAGTCGAGTAACAACTACGCCGAGGTGAGGTGAAGAGGGTATTTTGCCGAGGTTGGTTGTTGCTCGGCTGAGGTTATTGTCGAAGATTCTCCTCCCTTTTTGATGTCGGGGTTGGAATCTGATGATTGGCCGAGGTCCGAACTCAGTTGGATGTTTTGTTGTTCCGCATGTGTTGGACAATTTCTTTGAGGTCGGCGAGTTGTCGAAGTGGATGGCGATATCCTTTGTCAGGAGAATGTCGAGGTCCGAACTGACTTGGGTGATTTATTGAAGTCCGGACTGACTTGGACGACGTGCCGAGGTGGGTAACTTCGGGCTGAAGTTGAACGGCGTTGCCTTTCGTTAGGAGAATACCGAGGTCCGGCGGGTTATGCGAAGTTGGATGGAGACGTCCTTTTGTAAGGGGAATGCCGAGGTCCGAACTGACTTGGATGATTTATCGAAGTCCGGACTGACTTGGACGACGTGCCGAGGTAGGTAACCGGGCTGAAGCTAGAGTGATGATTGCACGATTAGACTGGTACGTCTGTGCGTTTTAGGATATCACATCATGTGTGCCAGGTGGTTAGTTGACGCTCGATTCGCGCGCGCGTCCACCTCACGTCAAGTCATGGTTAGCCACGTGGGAATTTGAAACGGCAGTTTTTGGGCGCCTATTAGTACTTTAAATAGGCCAGAGATAAAGGAAACTGTTCATTTCCTTCTTTATCCATTTTTCTCCAGAGAGAAATTTTCGGAACTTCTTTCGGAACTTCTTTCAGAACCTCGTCGACGAAGCAAAATCACACATTGAAAAAGTAAGTATGTCTTCCTCATCTTCTTCTACGTCTTCTCCAGTAGAGATATCTGGATCTGCCCGATCATCCTCTTCCGTTGATAGTGAGATGGAGATTAGGGATTATACCTGTTATACCCTGTCGGGTAGGTCCAGGGGCATTAGTGCTAGGGTTCCGACGATACCACTAGTCTGGGATAGGTTTAAGATTAGGGACGCTAGTTCGTCTTTGACCGCCGCTGACGTGTGTAAGATAGCATCGAAATTTCATATTCCGGCGGAGGCATGGTGGTGCCTGCCGCAATCCGGGGATAGAGCTATGGCCCATCCGGAGGGATTTATGACCGTATATGTAGATGCTTTGAGAGCCGGACTTAGGTTTCCTTTAGCTCCCATTTTTTGAGCATTCAGGAATATTATCAAATCCCAATATGTCAGTTGACATCGAACTCTATTAGGTTGGTGGTAGGACTAGGACTTGCCTGCTATGGCATCAGTGAGAATCTTTCTTTTGAAGTTTTGATGCGTTTTTTTAGCATCAAGAGTATAGGAGGTGTGTATTACTTGTCACCTCGGCAGGCATTTAAAGTGACCGCCCCCTCGAAGGTGTCCCATTGGCAAACAAAGTTCTTCTTTTTGCGGGATGAGGGGCAACCAAGGTACAGTGGGGCTAGGTAAGATGAGGGGCGTTAAGTGCAAGCCACAGGTGCCATAGAGGATGAACCGAACAAGTTGGGTGAAATATCCTGTAATTATACTGAGGACGACCTGGCTGATGCCGGGCTGAGTACTTATAAATCCGAAGCTTCGGGATCTGGGTTAGACCGGGGTGAGGGCACCCCCCTTTTTCTTTATTTCCTTATATTTCTGATGTCTTTGTGCTAATCAACTTCTCTTCTTATTGTGTGAGTGAAGCTCGGCGGCGTAAGAAAGCGATGGTGGCGGCCGTCACCTCCAAGCCTGATCGCCGAGCCCGAGGCCAAAAGAAGGCGAGGTTGGTGAGCCGAGCAAGGCACCAGTGGTGGCGAACTCGGCCGAGTTGGTGGCGGCACCTCGGTCGAGGTCAAGTCAGGCCTCGGTGGAGACACTCGTACTCGGATTACGTGCGAGGTGCCGATTCAAGCTCACTTATATCTTTCCACGGTATATGTTTATTTTGTATTATTGTTATCTCCTGCGATGTGTTTCTAACGGTGTGATTTTCGTGATGCGACTTGGTGGCGGGGATGTGCGCGGATAGCGGATACATTGTCGGCGTCTCGATATGAGATGGTGGAGAGGAAGCGGGCCGAGACCGGGAGAGCGAGGCCGAGGCCGCTACGAAGAAGGCCGGGCTTTGGAGGAGACCTGGGCCGAGGTAAGGAGGGCACAGGGGAAGACGACGGAGGCTGTGGCGTCGGCCGTGGGCGGGCGGAGAAAAGTTCGCCGAGGAGAAGAGTGCCTCTGGCTTGGCGGGCAAGGACCGTCTTGTGGGCATTTGCCCGGTGAGCTTATTGAATCGAGACCTTCTCCGCCCCTCTCGGACTGGCCGTCGTGCTCGGGACACAGGTGGTGTCCGACCATCTGGAGGAGTTGGCGGCCGAGATGCCTGACTTCGACAAGGTCAGACATGGCTGGGTCGAGGTCGATCCCGAGGTCCAGCAGAAGGACTATGCTCGTATAATTACCGAGGTGAGGTCTTTCCCTCTGCTGGAGACCTGGCGGCCTCCACTTTCACCGACGGCCGAGGCCGTCTCCCAATCTGAGGAGGATGAAGATGCCGAGCTTGTAAACTCCTTGCAGTCTGTTGGTGGTGGTGACTGGGTGAGCTCGAGGCTTCCTTCTGAAGTGCAGGCAGGTAGTGCCGAGCAGGAAGGTTCTGATGAGCCCCGCCAAGAGGCTCGGTCGATTGACCCGGTTGTAATAGGTTTGATCTGCGGGATAGGATCCCGAGCTTTGTCAAACTTACACTTATAAATAAATACATCTTTTGTTGAAATGAATGTGTTGTTTTTGCTTTAGCAATCGTCTCCTCGATACATTGGGCTAGATCACGATCTTTTGACCAAGTTGAAAGAGGTCAGGAGTGCCCTTGCTGAGAAAGAAGAAGAGGTGATATTCTGGAGAAGCCGTTGTGCCGAACTGAATCAAACATTGTGTAGCATGGATAGCGCAGGTCGCCGTTGGATGAAAAAGCAACCGGTATCAAAGCGTGGGTGGCTCGTCTTGTGAGAGAATGAAGCCTTAAAGCTGAAGATTATCAAACTCGAGGTCCAGAAGGTGGATATTTCTACCGATGGCCTTCAACGGCGTTTGATACAAAGTGAAGAGCGACAGGCCGACTCGAGAGAAGTTGGCGCGATTCTTTGAAGAACATGCCGAGTATGAGACGGTGATCCACCGATCTGGTGGTATTACCATATCCGAGGCCGATGACCGAGCTCAATTATTTTAGTCGAGGCATGGTGCGAGAGGCGAGGAGGGCCGAATAGCAAGAGCTTTAAAGATTGCCTCGAAGAGTCGGTAAAATGCCTTGACTTTATGAGGTCGTTCATGGCGGCGTATGCGAAAGCCACGCGATCGGGATCCGGTCGATGTGAGGTTGAAGAAGTCAAAGTGGATGGCGGCTACATGGACCACGCCGAGGTGCTTTGATGATGGGTTCGGATATAATGACAAGGTCATCTCGTGGTCGGGCCCCATCTTCGGGAGTTCGGCGAGGAAGGATGTCTGGTCGGGGGCGAGCTCGTAGCACTGGCAGGACGGCGAGGTCAAGAGGCAGAAGTTCGACCTCGGCCCCAATAGTATCCAGCCGGTCGGGACCCTCTCCGCGCTTCAAAGAGCCCGGGAGTAGGTCGTGGCGACGCCGATCTTGTCGGTTGGGTTGAAGGCACCGAGTTCATTCCGTGTATTCATCGTCGGCCCGAGGATTTTGTTTCGAACTGGTGTAGCTTTAGTGAGTCTTGGCGAGGTGCAGCTCGGAAACCCGAGTGATATGTATATAGCTTAGAACTTGGTTTTTAGTCATAAATATATTTAGGCGTATGCAAGTGTATATCTTCCCAATAAAGAGGTGTAAATTGCACGAGATCCGATTTGGACGTGGTTTGCATGTAGATGTTCAAATTAATGAGTAATCTGTATGCACTTGCGTAGATGTTCAAATTAATGAGTAATATGTGTGCTTGCCTTGTTTGTCGAGAAATATCGATAGGGGTGGTCCCCTGGATCCGATTTGGACGTCGTTGGCATGTAGATGTTTCAAATTAATGAGTAATCTGTATGTCTTTGGGTGGTCCCTGGCGCTCTTAGTTTTAGTACCCTACTTTGTAGGTTTCATCTTCTGAGGCGTCCCTTTTGAAGGTAAGTTGTGTTTCACCGGGTGAAAGCAGTTTTCACATAGATATAAGATAGAATGAAGTAATCCACTCATAATAATAAAAAGATGTTTTATTGATAAGTAAATGACATCGTGCCTTGGAAAAATAGAAGAGGGCTAACATAATGCCGACGTGAAATAAAAGCTATGTAAAGTACCTCCTCGGGTGAGTAATATGCAGTTCGGGGATAAGTGTGCGGATAGGTGAGCAAGCTTATAGGCCCTGCCGAGGTCTCGTGGATGCGGTATGGGCCTTCCCATGTTGGATCCAACTTCTTGGGCGCTTGGCTTTACTAGCTTCATTGTTCAGTAGGGCAGGTCGCCCGTGGAGTGTGGGCTTCACCATCTTATTGTAGTACTTTGCTACTTGGCATTTGTACTTGGCTTCATTGATGAAAGCGAGTTCACGCCTTTTCTCAGGAGCATCGAGATTGGCTCGCGACGTTCTGCTTTGCCATGCTTGGCAAAGTTAAGAGTTCTTGGGCTCGGGGCACCGATCTCAAGCGGTATAATGACACTCGGTACCATAGACTAGGTGAAGGGTGTTTCTTCGTGGGAAGTCAGGGTGTGGATTCAGTATGACCCGGAGGACTTGAGGAGATTTTCAACCCAATCCCTTTAGCTCGATCTAGCCTCTTTTCAATCCTTATGCGATCGTGCGATTCGTCGCCGGTCGACCGTTCGCCTGTGGGTGTGCAACCGAGGTGAACTGTTGCTTGATCTGGAGCTCTTCATACCATTCTTTGAAATTTTTATCGATGAACTGGGTGCCGTTGTCCGAGATCAAGACATGTGGTATGCCGAAGCGGCAACTATATTCTTCGAACAAAGTTCTGAATCCTTTTGCTTGTGAGGTTTGAAAGAGGCTCAGCTTCGACCCACTTGGTGAAGTAGTCTATGGCTACAACCAAATACCGAAGCTGTCCCGGTGCTCGGTCGAAGGGACCAACGATGTCGATTCCTCTCGCGTAAAGGCCGTGGACTTTGTAGTCGGCCTTGGTCGGTTTAGGTAGCTTTTTCTCAGAGCGTTAAGTTGGCACCGGACACGTCTTGGCGAGCTCGGCCGAATCCGGGATGAGGTGAGCGATAATATCCGACCTCAATGTTTTCTTTGAGAGAACTTCGTGATCCGATGTGGCTTCCACAAGACCCCGTGTGAATTTCTTTAAATACATAGTCCGCCTCTTCGGCCCAAGGCATCTCGGGAGGGTTGGAGGTAGGATTTCTATAGAGTTCCTTCATGAATAAGGTATCTACGGGACTTGACCATCATTTTTGGCTTTGAGCCGATCACGTGGTAGCACGCCTTCTTCCGAGTAAGCCGTATAGGAGTCGTCCAGTTCGGTTCGATCTACGTGATGGCCCGATGTGGGGTTCTTCGATATACGGATTGAACTTCCTCCATCGATGGATTTGTTGATGGCGAGGCTAATTCTTTGAGATCGTCGGCTCGGCTATTCTCACCTCGCGGGATTCGGTGAATTGTGTAATACACAAGCAGTCGACATTTCTTTAGCTTTTACGAAGGTATTGCTTCATCCTATCCTCTTTGGCCTCGTATTTTCCTAAGACCTAGTTTACCACCACCTGGGAATCTCCAAAGATCTGGTTTTTTTCCACTTTCAATTCTTTTGCGAGATGAAGTTCTGAGATTAGTGCTTCATATTCCACCTCGTTGTTTGTGGTGGGAAGGAGAACCGAAGTGCATAGGTTCTTCTTGTTTTTACGGGCGAGAAGCAAGATGCCCGCCCGCCACTGTTTTGCATGAGGCTCGCCCACGTACATTTGCCAAACCATTAGGTAGGTTGAGTCAGGTTCCTCCGTTGTAGGGCGGAGGTCTGGGTGACTTTCTCTCTGGTAGGGTGGACCTCGGTAAACTTAGCTTTACCAGAAAATCGGCGAGCTTGCCCTTTATGGCCGATCGGAAGTATAAGATATCATGCTCATGAGCTCCGGTGCCCATAGCGACACGTCCCGACGACTCGGGTTTTGACAAGACTGCCTCGGGGGTAAGTCGGTTAGTACTGGATGGAATGGGCTTGAAAATAAGGTCGGAGGCGTCCGCTTGCGTTCACGCCAACGCTATTTTTTTTGTTGGTGTACCTAGTCTCCGGTCTATGAGAGCTCGGTGATGAAGTAAATAGGAAGTTGTCGTCCGAGCTCATCTCGCACGAAGCCGCTTCTAATGGCCTCGTCCGAGGCGGCTAGATATAAGGAAAGAGTTCGCTCTCCTTTGGGGACGGACGTGTAGGCGGTCGTGAGGTACTCCTTTAGTTGTGTAAAGGCGGTATGATGCTCTTCCTCCCGTGCGAAGTCAGGGCTCTCCTCAAGATTTTGAAGAAAGTGAGTTGTTTCTCAATCGAGATAGGAACCTCTTGAGGGGCTAAGCATCGGGTGAGTTTGTGGATTTCACGAATTGTTTTGGCACTTGCATGTCAAGTATCGTTTTCACCTTGGTGGGCTTAGCCTTCAACCCTTCTTGAAACCCAAAGATCCCAAGAATTTCCCCGGTTTTACCATGAACGTGCACTTTTGAGGGTTGAGCTTGAGGTTGACCGACCTGAGGAGCTGGAGGATAGTTCTGAGATCCTCGGCACAACTTTCCACCTTTTTACTTTTGATCACGATGTCGTCAACGTAGACCTCGACGATCTTTCCTATGTGGTCTTTGAATATCGCGTCCACCATTCGTTGGTAGGTAGCTCGGAGTTTTCAATCAGGCATTTTCGGTATGCAAAGACACCAAGTCGATGATGAATGCCGTTTTGGAGCATCTTCTTGCTCATCAAGACTTGGTGGTATCCCTTATATAGATCCGAGCTCGAAGATCTCATGGCCCACCAATGCCTCCACCTTCTTATCAATATCGGGAGGGTACTTGATCCTTTAGGCGGTGTTTATTCGGTCGGTATAGTCGACACACGCGCCACCCCTCGCAGCTTCGAACTATGACGGATTAGCCATCGGGTTGGGTACTTGACCTCGAGCAGGATCTTGGCTTACGGGTTGGGTCACTCGTCCCTTATCATCTTGCTGCGCTCTGCCGCAAATGCCCTTTCTTTTGTCGAACCGGTTTGGTAGCGGATCGATGTTGAGTCGATAGTGATGAGCTCGGGTGACTCCTTTCATGTCAGTGGTGACCATGCGAACCGTCCTGTATTCCTCGAAGTTGCATAACATGTTGTCGAATGTAAGTGGGACCACAGGTGCCGACCTTGGCGACCTTGGAGGATCGTCGTCATATAATTGGAGGTCGTCGGTCGGTCGTCCCGGGTGACAACCGCGAGAGTTCTCAGTAATTGCTAGGCACGGTGAGCCTCGTCTTGGCCGAGATCCTCGGGCATTCTTTCGCCATTGCTTGATCACCCCGGATACTCGATACTCCGGCCGGGGTGGGTATCTTGATGGTGGTGGTAGACCGAGCGAGGCGGCCTTGGTGGCATAGAGCCAATCTCTTGAGGATGATGTTATACGGAGGGAGCCTTGACCGGGAAGAATTATAAGGCTTTGGTAGCAGGACACAGGAGCACGCCCTACGGTGGCCGGAAGGGTGATGATGCCTTTCGGTTGTATCGCCTCTGAGTGAAGCTCGTAGTTTAGATGGTCTTTGGATGAATTTGAATCCCCCCGACCTCGAGTTTGTCTAAGCAACTCTGGAAGATGATGCTGACAGATGCACCGATGTCGATGTAGACCCTGTGGACGTTTTTATTGCCCACCACTGCTTGTATTGTAATAGCATCTTGATGGGGCATGATCTTGGGTACCGGGTCGTCGTTGGAAAACACGATGCTCTCATCGTTCCGAAGTCGTTTGTTTTTTGGCTCATCGGGGATCGGTCTCCGAGCTTCGGTTTTTAATGACGACCTCGTCGTACCTATAGGTAGTCCGGTGATGGCGTAGACTTGCTCCATCGTGTTGGGACCATCGTCCTCATCATCGTTGGGGTGCATCGTCTTCGAGGTCGGCCCACAATTGTTGCCACCTCCGTTCTTTTCTCTCGCTTCTTGTTTCCCGACTCGCCCAGTGCGGTCGAGGTATTTCTTAAGCGCCCTTTTTAACGAGCTCGTCTGTTCCGAGCCCAAACTTGCATTCGTCGGTATTGTGACCATAACCACGGTGGTAGTCGCAATACTTGTCCTTCAACTTTTCTTGGATCCTCGCTTTCATGGGAGGTGGTTTGGGAAGAGCTCGGTGTGGAGTTGAATATCTCCGCCCTTGACTTGAGCGGACTATGGGAGTTGTTGCGAGGATTTGGCGAGGTCCCAACCTAGACTCCATTGGGCCTTTTTGATCCTGTCGAGAGGCACGGTGATCGGTGCCCTTCCCGATCATCCGGCCTCTTCTTCTCAATTTTCTCGCTCGTCCCATGTCTCTCTCTTTTTACGATCCGACTCGTCCCCTTTGACGTAGTTATCCACCAAGGTCCAGAGGCTACTCGCCGTCTTCGGTTTCTCCCTGGTGATCTCTTTGTTTAGTGCGCCAAGTCGGATCCCATTTTTGAATCGTTGATGATGTAGAGTCGTTGCTCTCATCGATCTTAAAGGATTCCTTAATGAACCTTGAGGCGAAGTTGGACATCGCCTCGTCTCGCCTTGGCGGATGTGAGCGGTCGGATGAAGGTTCTTTGGTGGCATCTTTTGATAAGCGCCACTTGAATTGATCCATGAGATCTTTGAAGCTATGTATGCTATTATGGCGAAGTGAGGTGAACCCGGCGACGGCGTTGGAGATCAGCACCTCGGGGAAGATTTTGCACATGTGAAAATCTTCCATCCCCTGATTTGCCATGTTTGCAGTATAGGCAAAAGAAAACTGGGGGATCTCCTAGACCGTCATAGGCGGCGATGTTGGGTGCAGATATCGCTGCGGCGGTGTATCGAGTTTCCCTCGAGAAATAGGAGATGATCCGTCCATTCCGGTCGAATCCCGAGAGTTCGTTGCCGTCCCTCTCAGGAGGGGTGGGAGACCGATAGCGACGTCTATCGTCTCTTTGATGCGGGGATCGACTCCGTCTTTCCTCTCTTTGGTCTCGTTCGGCCTCGCGAACGTGTCTTGGCGAATGACTTCGGTAGTTGTACCGAGGTGACCGACTTCGTGGGTGTCGTCGGGGTGAATGGTTATGGGAGACTGGCCGAGGTGACCAGCTTCGGGCATTATGCCGAGGTGATCGTTCTCGGCTATATCGCCAAAGTGAACGCTCTCGGTTATCTTGCCGAGGTGAACGTCCTTGGTCATTTCGGAGAGGTGAGCGATCTCGGGCGCCCGTGATTGCCAAACCGGGTGTTCTTGAGGTTCCCGCTCCGTTTGCCCTTTGGCTCAAAAAGCTTTGAAATTGGCCCATGTGGGCATTGAGGAATTCAGACACGGCTCTGCCGAGGACCTCATGAGATTGGTGAGTCGCTTGTTCACCAGCGTTGAGGTTGGCTTCTCCTTCTCCGATAGGGCAACGGTCCTGAGGGTGTATAGGTAGGTTCTCTATGTAACCCTCAGGCGTGTTGTTGCTATCGACAACGGCGACTTCTTTTTCTCGGCGCTGTGTGATAGCTTGGTCGGGATCTTCAGATCGTCCGTTGCCAGCACCACCGGTGGCGCTAATATTTGCACGAGTCCTTGCCATTAATTTTGCGTAGAAAATGAAGCTTTTTGTAGATGTTTCCCACAGACGGCGCCAATGATAAATCTTGTGTGTGAGTTTGTGAAAACAATAAAGAACACAAGAGGTTTTTACGTGGTTCGATCAAGGAAAAGATCTACGTCCACGGAGGAATGATTCCCCAATACTTTCACTATGCGCGATTACAATGAATGTATTGAAGAACTCTAGTATTCGATAGTTGCTAACCCCATCTACCTTCAACCTAAACTCTATTTATACATATTGTGGATCCTTTAAGATTACCATGGATCGCTTGACTTGTGTGATCTCATCCCTGAATATCTCCTTCAATATCTCTTCTTAGATTTGATCTTGAATAGGGTTTAGATGTTGGGCTTTGGGCCGAACCGTGTAGGCGCCGAATTGCTAGGCTGGGCCCAATACGTGGGCCTGCTATTGGGCTTGAGCGGTTAGGCCATATCCCATCAGATGTACTAAATTTTGAAAATGGATATGAGTGGTATATAATTTCACAAATATGGGTATATAAGTTTGGCTCCCTAAAAATAAAGTAGTTCTTTTTTCTTTTTATCTTCTAAGGGTTTGTGATTTTCTCGTCCAGAAAATAGTTCTTTTTATATATTAAAAAAATGACAATGCCATTAATTATTATTATTATATCAATTACTCATTAATTATATGATTATAAGTGGAAGGCCTACAAACTGTACCCATGGGTTTGCTTCCTCTTTCTGGTTCATATTAATTCATCATATTCTCTAGTATACTTGGAGGATATCCAACTAAACCTTTTGAGTTGGGATATCCAACTAAACTAATTAATGAGCTTTTAGTATCCCAAGTTTCCATTCAATCAAAGCTCACATGATATTAAAATTTCTCTTAAATTAAGTTATTTAATGAAAGAAGATGGTATCGCTTCGCCAATCCTATTGAGAATTTGGGATTTGAAGATGTTTTGATTATATCTCAAAATCAATTAAAAGGATGTGAAAGTTATGTATCTTCGATGATAAGCCATTATGATGTATTGTCTGTAGTCAGTTCATTTGTTAAGGAGTTGAACTTTATTTAGATAGGTCTTAGGCTAAGGAGAAATTAAACTAAATACGTCCAGTTAGGGACCAACTCAGATGGACCCAGTTAATTTATCAAAGGAATAGCCTCAAGCTACGGCGATCGAGAATGAATTGACAAAGGTAAGAGCAACAGACGATGACCTTTAAGTCGACAAAGTTAAAAGCATCAAAAGAGCTTAATGTTGAGCGATCTGGACTATGAGCGGGTTAAAGGCTTGAGTACGGTGAAGGATTCATAGAGCTTGAATCATCGAGGATTTGATGATTACTTTGATGTTAGAAAGTCTAAGTTATACGAGCATAAGAAAGTTAGATAACCAGATAACCTAAAGGGTTCGAGACACTCATCTGAGAATCGAAATCAATTTTAGTCTTGTCATCATAACGACCGCCTTTCCAAAGTACGGATTAGGCAGATTGTTACCAACTAAGCGAGGGATTAAGAACATAATGACCAACAACCTTTCGAGACTCCAAACTTTTATAGATAAACACACAACGATTTCATACAAACTAGACCAATGGACCATTAACAAAAGGATTCAAGCGATGCGGAGGTAGCGTGGTAATATCGAAAAATATAATAAAGTGTTTTGAGCAGTGAAAGCATGTGAATGCATATATGACGATATCATCCAAGGTAAACTATTAACGACAAAAACTCCATTGCTCAACACTTGTCCATCCATTGACTCGACTTGCACGTTTAAAACAAACATGCGGGGCTAAGTACAAGATTGCACTTAGTGGACTCATGCCAAAATAATTTCATAAAATTACGCCCGTTAGTATAACACGAGGATTTTAGTTGAAATAACTCGTGAATACATAAATACTTTATCATTTCTCAAAGATTCGCACGGCGGGCATTTTACGTACGTATGATCCGTATCGTTCACATAATTATTCATAGCGATCTCATAATGGCGATCTCACGTGCGTAGAAGTAGCCTCCTTCTCGACGCCGTGATCGGACGAAGATGTTACTAACGGCTCCCAATCACATAGCGGGGATTACGCATCGACTAGGATCCATGGCCGGCCGATGATGTTGCTAACGGCTCGCGATCATGGCGGGTACACGTTAATCTTAGCGAGAATTGCATCGACTAAGATCAGATATCGATTTTAAAATTGGGGCGACCCGATAAGCGATTCACATACATCGTTGGCTCGCCCAACATGATAGGATCCGTACGTTAAAACATAAATATTTTGGGCATGTAAGATTCATAATCATTTCTCATTTGAAAGCTTGTAAATAAATACTTTTCAAGAAAGCGTCGTAAATAAAAGGGTTTTCGAGTAAAGCCCTTTCGTACGTGTAGGTCTTTATACTAGGGTCTCTTTTCTCACGTCGATGTCCCGTCCACGCATCGCTTTACGTAGAATTATTTTAGTGCGTCGGTCGCGTTCGATAGAAGCGAACATAGTCTATAACGTTCTGCGATCGAATAAATTAACGTCGGACTTATTTTGGCGTTTCCTAATTAATTGATGTCGATTATGAAATTTCTTAACTTATAAGAGATATTCTATCTTTTGGTATATAATATGCGTTTTAATGTACTTACGTAGCGTAAGTAGCATTGTTACTAAGCGTCTTCACGTCACATTGATCACGTATTATCGAATTGCGTGCCCGTTGACCTTGGTCGACGATTTTGATCAACTATTTTGACCAAGTCAACCAAAAGTCAACAATTTTGACTTTGGTCAACGAAAAGTCAACATTTTGACTTTTTCAACTATTATGAAATTCTTATCATTTTATGTGCAATTCTTGTTCCAAAATTCCTATAAAATCATATTATGTCTAAAACATTATTTTAGATCATAATATGTAATTATATGATAAAATAAATTTATATCATTAATTCACATCTTATGAAATTTTCGGTAATTCTGAATTAAATAAACTTAGACTTGTGCAAAAATTCTTATAAATTCATATGTCATACTATTTTATCATGTGATTAATAATATGTAATTACCTTAGTCAAATAAAATTTATACACCTTAGTATCATACCCAATGTTTCGGTTTTCATAAATAACCCGTTAAATGATTTTTAAAAATTTAATAAAATCATATATCAATTAATCACCCTCAATTATGCTTACTATAACATATTTGTTATTTATTGTGACTTATTGAATAAAATTTACCTAAGTCACTTCCTAAATTTTCGACTTAGGTCGAATAAATCTTTATAAATTTGATAAATTCTCATGACCATATATTATGAATCTACACACTTGATATGCTATTATAACACTTAGACACGAATTATATCACAACATTATAACATATACTATAATTTTGGTATTCATCAAATTATAGGCTATAGTTTTCAAAATTCTACATAAATTCATATAAGCATAATTAATACTAGATCATGATTTCATACTCAAAACAACAATTAAAAATCAAAATCATCAACATATATAACCCCTAAGTTTTCGGTCAAATGAATAAATTTAATAGCATGCTTAATTTCATGATATAATTAATATACATGCTTCACAACATCATATAAACATAATATCTAAACATATTAACATAAGTTCTATAATTTTGAAAATTTCATATATAAACTAAGATCATAACATAAATTCTAGCAGACGAAATTGAAAATTTAAGCATGTATCTGAGCTAGGGCCAATTCTAACCTTTTAATCGGTTTCGATTTTGATCGACAACGTTTATTTGCTAAAGATTTGGATTGAAACTTGATGAACTCTCTCTTAAATTTCTCACTATATTTTCGGTCTCAAGGGGTTCAAAATGGGAGAATGGAGGAGCTTATGTTATATTTATAGACTTAGGCAAGTTGTAGTGAAATTATTACATGAAAATATCAACTACACACTTGCTACACTAAATCAAAATTTTCGCCCACCTCCTCATGGTGTGAGACAAAATTTTTGATCTTATCAATATATTTCATCATGTTATCTTATCATTTGATTAAGACATTGAAGCTTAGTTGTCACAAATTTTAATTAAATCGACACTTTGTACTAATGTTGTGTGTGTGTCGCCCATTTATTACATTAGGCTAAGTTTTTATTTTGTTTTATATTATATACTTTATTATGTTACATTATAATTTAAATTAATAATTTATAACATAATTACCAAGAAATAAAAGAATTATTTCATTATATCATCCTTATGCCATTTACGCCAACTTTAGAGTATTAGGCTAGGATTTTATTTTATTTTCCTATTATATACTATATTATTATTATATTATTATTATAGTATAAAGTGAAGTTTGAAAAGTCGATTATTTGACTATCTGAATGGCACTATAATATAGTATGAAATTAAGAATTTTTCAACCATTTTTCCAAGTTTTAGCTCCTTCATTTAATGAGCCTTGGATGATTTGTTTTATTAGCTAATTAACGCTACTTTACAACTAATACAAGATAGGATACAACTCATTACTCTCGTTAATTGTTGTAGGATATTTATCGTAAAATCATACTAAAAGCCTCTAATTTTAGTCCCATATGTGCAAGTGTGCACCCACACTTGTGCAACTTATAATACCTCATTTAGTCCTTAATGACATCATAATAATATAATAATTATCATATATCATTAATTGATTAAGAATAAAATATTAAATCATACTTAAGAACTCGTATTTTAGAAAATTACTAAGGTAATTCAAATATTTTATTTCCTTGTATAAAATAGCTACTACACATTTATATGACATATTATATGTCTTAGATAATAAATTTAATCATAGAAAAGTATTTAAAACAATTTAGATCATAAAACCTAATTTGAATACTTAGGGTTTTGAAACCGATAAATAAGGTACATTGCATTCTTAAATTTTCTAGCATTATTTTATGATAAATAATGCTCTTATATAATAATATAATTATAGGAATTTGAATTTTATAATTAGAGATCATATGCTAAAGTTATCGCATTATCTCTAGCGTGAGCGTTTGAAAGCGTCTCTAAATTCTCATAGTTTGATTATCTCTAAAATGTTCAAAATAAAGTTTGTTACAACTTTATTTATTCCTATAATAATAGGAATTTGAAATTAAGCTTAAGCGCTTAATAATCTTGTAAGGCGTAAGCGTCGAATTTATTGACGTTAGAATTACGTTCGAAGGAATATTGAAAATTATATTCCTTAATTCACTAAGCATCGATGAATCTCATACATGAAATTATCAATTATGCTTGGTCAAAGTCGAGAGTTGACTAATTAAGATTTTAATTATTGAATTAATAATACTAATTACGGACTTTATTATCGTAATCTAGTACTAAAATTACGGGATATTACATTCTACCCATAAAAAAATTCATCCCGAAATTTGCATACCTCAAAAGAGTTCGGGTATCGTTCTTTCATGGCGTCCTCGAGTTCCCACGTAACCTTCCCCGTCAGTGGTGCGCCATGGGACTTTCACTAATGGAATTGATTTATTTCGCAATTGTTGAACCTTATGGTCCAAAATAGCCACGAGGTTCCTCTTCATAGCTCATATCGGGATTTAAGACCACGTCGTCATGATGTATCCGTGTTCGGATCATACACGTATTTCCTCAATTGTGACACGTGAAACACATTATGGACATTACGAACTTGGTGGTAATGCTAATCTATAAACTCTGAGGGCCTATCTTCTCGAGGATCTCGTGGGTCACATAAATCGTGGTTTCAACTTTCCTTTACCCCAAATCTTACAATGCCTTTGGACGGAGGTTTTAAGGAAAACCTTATCGCCACGCTCAAATTCTAGCTCGGATCTCGGGTATCGGCATATGATTTACGCCTATCTGAGCTTCTTTATTCTTTGTCTTATCGGCGCAATTTGAATCATTTCCTCGTGTATCGGGCCCTAAGATTTTCTTTCACCAACTTCATCCGGTAAAGTGGCGATCGACATTTCTTCCATATAATGCTTCATATGGGGCCATGTTGATTGTCGCTGATAACTATTATTGTGGCGAACTCGATAGGTGGTAAAACTTGTTCCCAAGTTGCGCCTCGATCAATACCACTTATTCTCAACATATCCTCTAGCGTTTGGATCGTTCGTTACGATTGGCCGTACATACGTGGATGAAAAATTTGTCTTTGAAATTCAACCGTTCCCAATTCCTTTTGTAAGCTTACCCAAAATCTGAAGTAAACTTGAATCTCTATCAGTGATAGATTTGGTATTCCATGCAGACGTACAATTTCTTTCACATATAGTTGGGCTAGCTTGTCGGATCTATAGGTAATTGAATTGGTAGGAAGTGAGCACATTTTGTAAAGCGATCACTACTACCCGTATAGCGATGTTCCTTTTTGTGACTTTGGTAAACCCGTTACAAAATCCATAGCTATGTCGTCCCATTTCCATTCGGGTATCTCCAAAGATTGCAGCTTTCCATATGGCCTTTGATGTAACGCCTTTACTTGTTGACAAGTAAGACAACGTTTGTGAATGAGGCTATATCTCTTCATTCCTTCCCACGAGAACTTTCCTCGTAGGTCTTGGTACATTTTGATCTTGCTGGATGGGCGGTATAAGGAGTATCATGAGCTTCACTCATGATTTCATTTCGAGCTCGTCATTTTGGAATACATAGCCTTTCCTCAAACAATATAAGCGTTATCATTGCTTCCTCGAAACCTACATTATAAAGCTTTCTCACTTTAGCCCTTATCTTTTCTAGTTCCTCATCCTTTCTTTGTTCTTCTATGATTTTATTCCTTAAATCGGACATCATAGTAAGGGTAGCAACATTATCCATGATTGTCCTTGGTGGTTCGACTATCTCTATTGACATCTTCTCAAACTCTTGATGAGTTTTCCTTCGCTGTCGAGAGACATCCAAGTTTTGATTGACCTTTCGACTCGAGGCATCCGCTACTACATTAGCTTTTCACGGATGATAGTTTATGCCACATCGTGATCTTTTACTAATTCGAGCCATCTCGCTTTGTCTCGTGTTCGGATCCTTTTGCTCGAAAAAGTATTTTAAACTTTTGTGGTCGATAAAGATTTCACATCTTACTCGTAAAGATGATGTCTCAAATCTTTAGTGCATGAACCACATTGCCAGTTCTAAGTCATGAGTTGGGTAGTTCAACTCATGTGGTCTAAGATTGTCTTGATCGTGGCTATTACCTTCCTCCTGCATCAATCATGCAACCAAGTCCATTTTGGAAGCATCGGTATAGATAACATATTCCTTGTTTGAATCAGGGACAGCTATACTGGGTTCCTTTGGTCGATTTTCTTTTAACATTTGGATGCTTGCCCTCACACTCATGATCCATGTGAATTTGATCCCCTTCGAGATGGGCGTGTCATTGGCCTTGCTATCTTGGAGAATCCTCAATGAATCTTCTATAGTAGCCGGTAATCCTAGGAAACTTGAATTTCATTTTGAGTGGTGTGGCTTTCCATCCTTACCTGACCTCGACCTTGCGGATCAACTTTTATTCCCTGGCGACCTGATGTGTCGAGGAATATTACTTCTTTAAGCCAAAATTCACACTTCTTTGAATTTAGCATAAAGTTGTTCGGATCGTAGGTGCGTAACATTGTTCTCAAGTGTTCTTTATGTTCTCCTCGTTCTTTGAATAGATGAGAATATCATCTATAAAGACTAAGACAAACTTATCCAGTATGGGTGGAATACTCGGTTCATAAGATCCATAAACACGGCGGTGCGTTAGTTAGTCGAGCGGCACTACTACAAACTCGTAGTGGCCATACCTTGTTGAATGCCGTCTTAGATATATCTTCGGCCGTACCTTAAGTTGATGGTAGCGACTTAAGATCGATTTTCGAGAATACGCTTGCCTCTCAATTGGTCGAACAAATCGTCATCCTTGGTAGTGGATATTTGTTCTTAAGCGTCAATTTGTTTAATTCTCGTAATCGATGCACATTCTTAACGAACCATCCTTTTCTTGACAAATAGGACGGCGCTCCCATGGTGAAACAACGCCTTATAAAACCCAGTCAATAACTCTTGAATTTGGATTTTTAACTCTTCAAGTTCCTTGGGTGCCATTACGTAAGGCGCTTTTGATCTTGGGTGATCCGGGCTCGGATCGATTGTAATTCGGTGCTGTCAGGGGTAGTCTGGTAATGTCTGGAAAGGCGTCGGAAATTCGAACAATTTCCACGTCTTGACCCTTACTTTCGTCTTTTCTCTCCATTTAGATACACAAGGAATGCTTGACATTCCTTCTTGTTCATCATTCTCGGGGCTTGGAGTGCGGATATTATTGGGATTTTCTTTCCCATACTAATCCCATAGAAATTAGTAGCTTCTTTTCCGGTGGTTGCATCGAAATTCTTCTCTCCTTGCATAAGATCGTGGAATGGTTTTCGTGACCAATCCATCCCTAGGATTATATCTACATCCCCATGGGTATTACGTTCAAGTTATTTGCTAGAACCTTAATTGAGCCTAAGTTCAATTCTAAGTTCGAAACAAGCACGTATAACGGTCATAATACCTCCTATAGATGATGAGATTCTCATTTCTGATTTGTTTCCTCGGGATTAAGTTCTAACATATCAACGCATGCTTTTGAAATGAAAGAATCGAAGCACCGTGTCGAGCAGTATAATAGGTATATTGCAAAGTAATCCCATACCGCTAGAGTTACCTTGATTACGCTCGTTACGGCCTATGTAGCGCATAGGCTACGGCTGAGCTGGTTGCTGGCCGGCGAGGTGCTTGCCTCTGTTGATTCTATTTGTTGTTGCAGTTGTTCTTTGTCTCTGCGGTTCTTTGTCATTCTTTATTCTTTGTTGTTGTGGTGGGGTTGATCTTGAATTGCCATAGCGGTTGGGCGGGGCACGATTGATTTAGCCTCCCATGGTTATCGGCAATTCAGGCATTCATTTGCATAATGACCTAACGCCACACTTATAGCAAATGGGATTTCTAGCCATGCACACCCCGTGTGCCTTTTGTTACATTCGGGCATGGCGGAATCCTTACTATCTCTTGGGTAGGTGGAGTAAATACGGGTTTCCTCCAACCTTGCCCTTGTGGAGCCATGTTATTCTGCCATGGCCTCTTGTTGTTGTTGTTGAATTCTCCTCGGTTGAGGTTGTTGTTATTGGGACCTCCTTCCCATTTACGCTTTCCTTTGTCACCGACATTTTGTGCCCGGGTCGGTGCAGATTTCTCTTCGGGCATTGCCGCCTCATGTCTAATGCCTACTAAGAGCCTCGCATAAGTTAAGTCGCCGTGACACCGTGACATCCTTATCTCATGTCTTAATCTGCTTGAATTTTTTCGACATTTTCATATCGGTGTTCACTATATCTGGGCGTATCTAGACATATCGCGAGCGATCGGTCGTACTCGATGACCGACATCTTGCCTCGCCGGTGAAAAATTCAATCTCCTTTTGTTCCGATAGCTTTTGGGAATGTACTTATCATACATTTCCGTTTTGAAATCGTCGGTAAAGTATTCCATTTGTTAAGGGGTCGGTGTCTTTCTCTTGCTTCCCATCGTGTCACCGGTCGGTGAGTTGGAAAGTCACGCAAGATAACCTCTCTTGCGTAGTACAGTGAAGAAAGTCAAAATTCGTTCGATAATACGACCATTGTTCGGCATCCTCGGGGCTTCGCTACCATTGAAGGAGGCGGGTTACGCCTTAAAAGAGTTCTTCTACTCTACGGTCGGCGGAGGTGGGGTGGTGGGATCTCCCACTTTACGCCCGTGGTATCTGCCTCTACCCTGCTCTTCCTCTTCCCCGCCTCTCACTTCCGGAGGTGCACGTCACGGGCGGCGTTACATTAATAAAGCGTAATTAGTATTGAATAACGTTCATTGCGATTGAATATCGTAACATCTTTATAAATCGAATCATAAACAACAAGCGACCATCATTCTTTTCGCACAACTTGATGTTCATAAAGCCCATTCTTGGGTTATCATCATATATATATGGAAAACTTTGCCTCGAAGGACTATGCATACAAGTCGTTAAAGCGAAAAGAGAGCTAAGCACACTACGTACTATGTATACTCTTGTCGACTACATATTGATTATAAGGCGTCTTAAAATACTATGCTTCTATAACTTTGTTAACATCACTACTACATACTACATATTACATACTACTCGTGTATTAATATCCGTTTTAAATCCATGTTTACGTGGTTTTCTCTTGCGGTTTCGTCTTCACTTGGATCTTCCTCGGGATCTCTTCTTACGGGTCTCTTGGATTCCTCCTCCGAGCTTTCCTCTCGAGCACGCCTACGTGACGGTCCAGCCCTCTCATCCCTATGGCATACACATCGCGCATAGGAACATAACCTTCTTGATGGCCGTATGCTTCCATGTATGTCCTCTCGTGATTGGGTGCCGTCATTGGTGGTGGGCTGGTGGTGCCGTCGCGTCGGATGTCCGAGCGTCATGGGTGGAAGCGGCACTCCCAATGACACGGGTCGCGATGCCTCGTCACATGCTCGGGTCGATCTCCCGGCTCAAGGACCTCGCGCTGCGGGGTTAACCACTCGAGGAACTTCCGTATATAACCATTCGCGTGTCGTCGCGCAGTGTACTCGCCGGTGGCGGATAGGGCCCTCTTGGTGCAGCCCTATATATCTTTGTAGACATATATGAGATGGTGACAAACCTCGGCAAATCTCGATCAGGTCATAGTCGATGCCATACGATAGATATAGTCACCCGATATCTCTCTTGCATAGTCTTCCAATCAATGGCAATCGGTGAGCAACCGCTGATGCCGTCATATCCCGTCACACCGTACTCATGGGCGTCCATCCATAATCGTAGATAACTCATCATAAACTCTCCTGGACGTAGCCCCTACCCATCTTGTAAGTGCGATAGGCTTGAGGACTTCTCACAGGGTAACCTCGGCGTCGTCGCCCGCCTCGGTGAGTAGTAACGGCCATCTATCACGAGATAATACTAGCGTAAGTCGATCTATATCGATAAGCGGATAAAGAATAGAACATATCATTAGCGGATAAAGCAAACACATCGATAAGCGGATAAATGTTTACATCAAAGATCTATGTTCATTCTACATCATAATTATACTTATGGAATTTCTACTTTCAACTTCTTAAGTTCTCTATTCTTAGCAAAATTTTTAGTCTAACTTCAACTGTTCCTTACGAATTCTGGAGAAATATTCAGGATTTATGTCCTTCATATGAATTGAATTTCGTTGAGATAAGAATATGTGAGAGAAAACCGTTCGCAAAACGGAGTTCAAACGAATAAGAACGAGCCAAAACAAAAACACTGCGCAGTGCAGTTTTCTGCCTGCGCGATTGTGCGCCGGGAATCACTTCCTTCCGGACGATTGTGAGCTCGTACTCCGCTTCGTGCGAGATTTTCATCAAAATTTGTTTAGCTTTCTCTGGTCCATATCAACCCATGCATCTTTCACCTTTAATCCTTTCTCTTGCCTTTGTCATTCTCTCGTTGAAAACTCGAGTTCATTTCCAATCGATTTTTCGTTCGTTCGTAAATCAATATCTCACTATTGTTCTCGCAAAAGGGATCAAGCTCTTAGAATTCATACTTCTATGTTCAAAAGGTGAGCATGCTTCTTAGAGCATCTATGTTCTTTTGGGAATAACATACCCATTTTTAAAATGAACTGTAAAACTTTGAATAAATATTTCAAAAATCAAAACATAACTTCTGTATTCATGCTTTCAACAACTCAATCATCACTTTTGACATTATCATGTCAACTGTTTCTCATTCTTCGTAAACTTGGTCTCGTCTCACTGATAACTCATTTATCATAAAACTTTTGACATAACACTGTCAACTTTTCACATAACTCAGAAAAATTCTTTTCGGAATACGTTCCAAAACTTTCATGACCTTCACTGTTTTCAAAATGTGAATTCAATCTCATTTTCCAAAATTTCAAGTTCACGGTTCAAACTTTCAACTTTCAAACTCAAAACTGAGAAAATAATTTACCTCTTTTCCCGGTTGAGCTTGATGTGATGGAGTGTTGAGCACAGTCAGCTGATTTCTAGAAGTCTAGTGACTCAATCTAGACTTAACTTTTGAAAGAAGGTTTTAGGGTTGAAGGGCGACTGCTCGATACCACTATGTAATAGTCCGCCTTTCCAAAGTGCGGATTAGGCGGAATTGTTACCAACTAAGCGAGGATTAAGAACATAATGACCAACAACCTTCGAGACTCGAACTTTTATAGATAAACACACAACGATTTCATACAAACTAGACCAGCGGACCATTAACAAAAGGATTCAACCGATCGGAGGTAGCGTAAGTAATATCAAAAATATAATAAAGTGTTTTGAGCAGTGAAAAGCATGTGAATGCATATATGACGATATCGTCAAGGTAAACTATTAACGACAAAAACTCATTGCTCGACAACTTGTCCGTCCGTCACATTTCGGCTCGCACGTTTAAAACAAACATGCGGCTAAGTACAAGATTGCACTTAGTGGACTCATGCGAAATAATTTCATAAAATTACACGCCCGTTAGTATAACACGAGGATTTTAGTTGAAATAACTCGTGAATACCAAAATACTTTATCATTTCTTAAAAGATTAGCGGCGAGGCATTTTACGTACGTATGATCCGTATCGTTCACATAATTATTCATGGCGATCTCATAAAGCGATCTCACGTGCGTGAAGTAGGCTCGCCTACCGGCCGTGATCGGCGAAGATGTTACTAACGGCTCCCGATCACATAGCTGAGGATTACTGCATCGACTAGGATCCGTGGCCGGCCGATGATGTTGCTAACGGCTCACGATCCTGGCGGGTGTACACGTTAATCTTAGCGAATTACGCATCGACTAAGATCCGATATCGATTTTAAAATTGGGGGCGACCCGATAAGCGATTCACATACATCGTTGGCTGTGACAACATGATAGGATCCATACGTTAAAACATAAATATTTTGGGCATGTAACGATTCATAATCATTTCTCGGTGAAAGCTTGTAAATAAATACTTTTCGAAGCGTCGTAAATAAAGGGGTTTTCGGTAAAGCCACTTTCGTCTGCGTGGGTCTTTATACTAGGGTCTCTTTTCCTACGTCGATGTCCCGTCCACGTATCGGCTACGTAAGAATTATTTTGAATGCGTCGGTCGCGTTCGATAAAGCGAACATAATCTATAACGTTCACGTGTCAAATAAGGCTAACGTCGGACTTATTTTGACGTTTCCTAATTAATTGATGTCGATTATGAAATTTCTTAACTTATAAGAGATATTCTATCTTTTTAGTATATAATGTACGTTTTAATGTACTTACGTAACGTAAGTAGCATTGTTACTAAACGTACTACGTCACATTGATCACGTATTATCGAAGTGCGTGCCCGTTGACCTTGGTCGACGATTTTGATCAACTATTTTGACCAAGTCAACCAAAAGTCAACAATTTTGACTTTGGTCAACGAAAAGTCAACATTTTGACTTTTTCAACTATTTATGAAATTCTTATCATTTTATGTGCAATTCTTGTTCCAAAAATTCCTATAAAATCATACTATGTCTAAAACATTATTTTAGATCATAATATGTAATTATACTTGATAAAATAAATTTATATCATTAATTCACATCTTATGAAATTTTCGGTAATTACAAATTAAATAGCTTAGACTTGTGCAAAAATTCTTATAAATTCACATATCATACTATTTTATCATGTGATTAATAATATGTAATTACCTTAGTCAAATAAAATTTATACACCTTAGTATCATACCCCAATGTTTTCGGTTTTAATAAATAACCCGTTAAATGATTTTTAAAATTCTAATAAAATCATATATCAATTAATCACCCTCAATTATGCTTACTATAACATATTTGTTATTTATTGTGACTTATTGAATAAAATTTACCTAAGTCACTTCCTAAATTTTCGACTTAGGTCAAATAAATCTTTATAAATTTGATAAATTCTCACAACCATATATTATGAATCTACACACTTGATATGCTATTATAACACTTAGACACGAATTATATCACAACATTATAACATATACTATAATTTTGATATTCATCAAATTATAGGCTATAGTTTTCAAAATTCTACATAAATTCATATAAGCATAATTAATACCTAGATAATGATTTCATACTCAAAACAACAATTAAAAATCAAAATCATCAACATATATAACCCTAAGTTTTCGGTCGAATGAATAAATTTAATAGCATGCTTAATTTCATGATATAATTAATATACATGCTTCATGACATCATATAAACATAATATCTAAACATATTAACATAAGTTCTATAATTTTCGAAAATTTCATATATAAACTAAGATCATAACATAAATTCTAACGGACGAAATTCGAAAATTTAAGCATGTATACGAAGCTAGGACGAATTCTAACCTTTTAATCGGTTTCGATTTTGATCGGCAACGTTTATTTGCTAAAGATTTGGATTGAAACTTGATGAACTCTCTCTTAAATTTCTCACTATATTTTCGGTCTCAAGGGGTTCAAAATGGGAGAATGGAGGAGCTTATGTTATATTTATAGACTTAGGCAAGTTGTGGTGAAATTATTACATGAAAATATCAACTACACTTGCTACACTAAGTCAAAATTTTCTTCCACCTCACTCATGGTGTGAGACAAAATTTTTGATCTTATCAATATATTTCATCATGTTATCTTATCATTTGATTAAGACATTGAAGCTTAGTTGTCACAAATTTTAATTAAATCGACACTTTGTACTAATGTTGTGTGTGTGTAAGCCCATTTATTACATTAGGCTAAGTTTTTATTTTGTTTTTATATTATATACTTTATTATGTTACATTATAATTTAAATTAATAATTTATAACATAATTACCAAGAAATAAAAATTATTTCATTATATCCTCCTTATGCCATTTACATGACTTTAGAGTATTAGGCTGGGATTTTATTTTATTTTCCTATTATATACTATATTATTATTATATTATTATTATAGTATAAAGTGAAGTTTGAAAAGTCGATTATTTCAACTATCTGAATGGCACTATAATATAGTATGAAATTAAGAATTTTCAACCATTTTTCCAAGTTTTAAACTCCTTCATTTAATGAGCCTTGGATGATTTGTTTTATTAGCTAATTAATGCTACTTTACAACTAATACAAGATAGGATACAACTCATTACTCTCATTAATTGTTGTAGGATATTTATCGTAAAATCATACTAAAAAGCCTCTAATTTTCGTCCCATATGTGCAAGTGTGCACCCACACTTGTGCAACTTGTATTACACCTCATTTAGTCCTTAATGACATCATAATAATATAATAATTATCATATATCATTAATTGATTAAGAATAAAATATTAAATCATACTTAAGAACTCATATTTTGAAAATTACCAAGGTAATTCAAATATTTTATTTCCTTGTATAAAATCAGCTACTACACATTTATATGACATATTATATGTCTTAGATAATAAATTTAATCATAGAAAAGTATTTAAAAACAATTTAGATCATAAAACCCTAATTTGAATACTTAGGGTTTTCGAAACCCATTAAATAAGGTACATTGCATTCTTAAATTTTCTAGCATTATTTTATGATAAATAATGCTCTTATATAATAATATAATTATAGGAATTTGAATTTTATAATTCGAGATCATATGCTAAAGTTATCGCATTATCTCTAGCGTGAGCGTTTGAAGCGTCTCTAAATTCTCATAGTTTGATTATCTCTAAAATGTTCAAAATAAAGTTTGTTACAACTTTATTTATTCCTATAATAATAGGAATTTCGAAATTAAGCTTAACTGCTTAATAATACTGTAAGACGTAAACGTCGAATTTATTCAACGTTAGAAATTACGTTCGAAGGAATATTGAAAATTATATTCCTTAATTCACTAAGCATCGATGAATCTCATACGAAATTATCAATTATGCTTGGTCAAAGTCAAGAGTTGACTAATTAAGATTTTAATTATTGAATTAATAATACTAATTACGGACTTTATTATCGTAATCTAGTACTAAAATTACGGGATATTACATTCTACCCCCCTTAAAAAAAAATTCATCCCCAAAATTTGCATACCTCAAAAGAGTTAAAGGTATCGTTCTTTCATGGCGTCCTCGAGTTCCCGTAGCTTCTTCCCGTCCGTGGTGCTCCATGGGACTTTCACTAATGGAATTGATTTATTTATGATTGTTGAACCTTATGGTCCAAAATAGCCACGAGGTTCCTCTTCATAGCTCATATCGGGATTTAAGACCACGTCGTCATGATGTATCACGTGTTTCGGATCATACACGTATTTCTCGGTGTGACACGTGAAACACATTATGGACATTACCCGAACTTGGTGGTAATGCTAATCTATAAACTCTGAGGGCCTATCTTCTCGAGGATCTCGTAAGGTCCTATAAATCGTGGTTTCAACTTTCCTTTACCCCAAATCTTACAATGCCTTTGGACGGAGAGGTTTTAAGGAAAACCTTATCGCCACGCTCAAATTCTAGCTCGGATCTACGGGTATCGGCATATGATTTCGCCTATCACGAGCTTCTTTTATTCTTTGTCTTATCGGCCTTTAATTTGAATCATTTCCTCATTGTATCGGCCCTAGATTTTTCTTTCACCAACTTCATCCGATAAAGTGGCGATCGACATTTCTTCCATATAATGCTTCATATGGGGCCATGTTGATTGTCGCACGATAACTATTATTGTGGCGAACTCGATAAGTGGTAAAACTTGTTCCCAGTTGCGCCTCGATCGATACCACCTTATTCTCAACATATCCTCTAGCGTTTGGATCGTTAGTTACGATTGGCGTCATGCGTGGATGAAAAGTCTTTGAAATTAAACCGTTCCCAATTCCTTTTGTAAGCTTACCCAAAATCTCGAAGTAAACTTGATCTCTATCGAAGTGATAGATTTGGTATTCCATGCAGACGTATAATTTCTTTCACATATAGTTGGGCTAGCTTGCCGGATCTATAGGTAATTGAATTGGTAGGAAGTGAGCACATTTTGTAAAGCGATCCACTACTACCCATATAGCGTGTTTCCCTTTTGTGACTTTGGTAAACCCGTTACAAAATCCATAGCTATGTCGTCCCATTTCCATTGGTATCTCCAAAGATTGCGACTTTCCATATGGCCTTTGATGTAACGCCTTTACTTGTTGACAAGTAAGACAACGTTTGACGAATGAGGCTATATCTCTTCATTCCTTCCCACCGAACTTTCCTCGTAGGTCTTGGTACATTTTAGTCTTTGCTGGATGGGCGGTATAAGGAGTATCATGAGCTTCACTCATGATTTCATTTCGAGCTCGTCATTGTTTGGAATACATAGCCTTTCCTCAAACAATATAGCGTTATCATTACTTCCTGAAACCTTTCATTCTCACTTCTCACTTTAGCCCTTATCTTTTCTAGTTCCTCATCCTTTCTTTGTTCTTCTATGATTTTATTCCTTAAATCGGACATCATAGTAAGGGTAGCAACATTATCCATGATTGTCCTTGGTGGTTCGACTATCTCTATTGACATCTTCTCAAACTCTTGATGAGTTTTCCTTCCTTTGTCGAGAGACATCCAGTTTTGATTGACCTTACGACTCGAGGCATCCGCTACTACATTAGCTTTTCACGGATGATAGTTTATGCCACGATCGTAGTCTTTTACTAATTCGAGCCATCTCCTTTGTCTCATATTGGATCCTTTTGCTCGAAAAAGTATTTTAAACTTTTGTGGTCAGTAAAGATTTCACATCTTACTCCGTAAAGATGATGTCTCCAAATCTTTAGTGCATGAACCACAGTTGCCAGTTCTAAGTCATGAGTTGGGTAGTTCAACTCATGTGGTCTAAGTTGTCTTGATGCGTAAGCTATTACCTTCCCTCACCGCATCAATACGCAACCAAGTCCATTTTGGAAGCATCGGTATAGATAACATATTCCTTGTTTGAAACTGGGATGCTAATAGGTGCCTTTAGTCGATTTTCTTTTAACATTTGGATGCTTGCCTCACACTCATCATCCATGTGAATTTGATCCCTTTCGAGATAGCCGTGTCATTGGCCTTGCTATCTTGGAGAATCCTCAATGAATCTTCTATAGTAGCCGACTAATCCTAGGAAACTTGAATTTCATTTTGAGTGGTGGTGCTTTCCGTCCTTGCTGACCTCGACCTTGCTTGGGATCAACTTTTATTCCGCCTGGCGACACAATGTGTCGAGGAATATTACTTCTTTAAGCGAAATTCACACTTGCTGAATTTAGCATAAAGTTGTTCGGATCGTAGGTGCAGTAACCTTGTTCTCAAGTGTTCTTTATGTTCGCCATAGATTCTTTGAATAGATGAGAATATCATCTATAAAGACTAAGACAAACTTATCCAAGTATGGGTGGAATACTCGGTTCATAAGATCCATAAACACGGCGGTGCGTTAGTTAGTCGAGCGGCACTACTACAAACTCGTAGTGGCCATACCTTGTTGAATGCCGTCTTAGATATATCTTCGATTCGTACCTTAAGTTGATGGTAGCGACTTAAGATCGATTTTCGAGAATACGCTTGCACCTCTCAATTGGTCGAACAAATCGTCTATCCTTGGTAGTGGATATTTGTTCTTAAGCGTCAATTTGTTTAATTCTCGTGTCGATGCACATTCTTAACGAACCATCCTTTTCTTGACAAATAGGACGGCGCTCCCATGGTGAAACACTTGGCCTTATAAAACCCAAGTCGATAACTCTTGAATTTGGATTTTAACTCTTGAAGTTCTTGGGTGCCATTACGTAGGCGCTTTTGATCTTGGGCGATCGGGCTCCGGATCGATTGTAATTCAATTGCACTGTCTGGGGTAGTCTGGTAATGTCTACGGAAAGGCGTGCGGAAATTCCGAACAATTTCACGTCTTGACCACTTCTTTCGTCTTTTCCTCTCCATTTAGATACACGAGGAATGCTTGACATTCCTAGCATTCATCATTCTAGGGCTTGGAGTGCGGATATTATTGGGATTTTCTTTCCCATACTAATCCCATAGAAATTAGTAGCTTCTTTTCCGGTGGTTGCATCAATTCTTCTCTCCTTGCATAAGATCGTGGAATGGTTTCGTGACCAATCCATCCCTAGGATTATATCTACATCCCCATAGGTATTACGTTCAGTTATTTGCTAGAACCTTAATTGAGCCTAAGTTCAATTCTAAGTTCGAACAAGCACGTAACGGTCATAATACCTCCTATAGGTGATGAGATTCTCATTACGATTTGTTTCCTCGAGATTAAGTTCTAACATATCAGCGTGCTTTTGAAATGAAAGAATCGAAGCACCCGTATCGAGCAGTATAATAGGTATATTGCAAAGTAATCCCATACCCGCTAGGTTACCTTGATTACGCTGATTCGGCCGCTATGTAGCGCATAGGCTCAACTGTTGGTTCTTGACG